>AWOL01S0006661.1:43292-74690 GCA_000715115.1 Nicotiana otophora | reverse complement strand
TTGTTGATTTGGAGCATTGCTCCGTTGACCTTGGTAGTTATTGGCATATAACACTTCCTCACTTTGATCATCATAAGAATCGTCTTGATTGTCACCACTACTACTTTGCTCATATTGATCTTGATTGTTTTGCATTTGTTGACCATGTTGTCTCTTCCTATTGACCATGACATTTATCCCTTCCATCGCATTTACTTGCTTTGTCCCTTGAACTTGCTGAAGCTGGGCCTTTGCTAATTGATTCATAGTAGTTGTCAACTCGGTTATGGCTTGTCCGTGATCATGAAGTTCCTTGTGAAGATGGATAACATTAGGGTCACCCTGAGGAACATTTGCCCGACTCTACCAAGCTAAAAATGTGTCATCCATCTCATCAAGTATGTCACAAGCATCGGCATAAGCCGTCTTCATAAAATTTCCCCCAGCTAGCTGATTCACCACACACTGGTTGGTTGTGTTGATGCCCCTATAGAATGTCTGCTGAATCATTGCTTCAGTCATATCATTATTTGGACATTCCTTGACTGTTGTCCGGTATCGCTCCTAGATTTTATGTAGGGGTTCATTAGGTTCTTGTTTAAAGGCTAAGATCTCATCCCTCAATGTTGCCATATGACCCGGTGAGAAAAACTTGGCTATAAACTTTTCTGCCAACTCATCCCACATGTGTATGGAGTGGTTGGGTAGCCTCTCGAGCCAGTCCAAAGCTTTCCCTCTAAGTGAAAATGGGAAAAGCCTCAATCTCAGAGCGTCCTCCGACACGTTCGTCTGCTTGCTCCCCCAGCATGTGTCTACAAAACCCTTTAGATGCTTGTATGCATTCTGATGAGGAGCTCCAGTGAAGAAGCCCCTTTGCTCCAATAGGGTCAGCATGATATTTGTAATTTGAAAATTGCCCGCCCGAATCCGGGGCGAGACAATTGCACTTGCGTAACCTTCATTGGGTAGCACCTGGTGTGCTGCCGGTGGAGGAGGTGGGGGAGGGTTTGGAATGTTGTCATTAGCCTGGCTGCCTCTTCTTTGGACTTGAGGTTCTAGATTAACCTCATCCTCACCATTGTCATCTACCTCCTCCCCCGGAAGAATATGTCCGAGAGCATCATTATGAGCCATTTGGTACCTAAAGTGATAGATACACAAAAGTTAGAAAAGCATAAGGAAACAAAACAAGACACACAAATAGTTAGATAGATAGTCAACACCGTCTAACTCCGCAACAACGGTGCCAAAAAGTGATCTTGGCCAACCCTGCACCACTATAAAGTAGCGAAGAGTGGTCGATGCAGTTTTACATGATAGGTCGGGATCGATATCCATAGGGAGTTAATATTGGTTGGGAGTTGGGTTTCTACCTAATCTAGCTGTGCGTGTTATTTCCAATTACACTTCTAACCATGATTGGGGTTGTTTCTATTCTACTTTTAACGATGTTGATTACTAAAAATAATTTTAAGTACAATATTTTTGTGAGAGTTTTTCAAATGATAAAAAGCACTAGGGAAGTAACTTCCGCCTAGGCGAGTATCTAATAGGATTTAGAATCTAGGACAAACTTGTTGTAATGGGGTCGTGATATAACCTTCACACGTAAGTGCTCACTCTACACCTCTTGGTAGTTTGAGCGACTTTGTCCAATTTGGCTTTCTCAAGCCTAAATGGGTATTCAAACAATGCAAGTGAAATTGGCTCAAGTCGGGTATTACTATCTCTAGGTTTAACCCTTTAATTGGGGCTATCAATCTCTTGAATTCACCCCAATTCCTTGTTAGCCTATTTTTCCTAGACTTGGGCCCTCTTTTTCAAGAAGAGCCTAAGTAAAAAAAGGAACGAATCAGTGTTTACAACCACTAATGCTACAATTAAAGCATGAAACAAGCTAAATATCACTAACCCATAAATAATTAAGCCTTAAAATTGTAGACCCATTAAATACCCACACTAGGGTTGGGTCACAACCATAGCTAATGGGTCTAGCTACTCATAATAATGATAGAAATCACAAATGGAGATGTAATATAAGCCATAAAAGTCAAATACAAGAACTAAATCTAAAGATAGAAGCTAAAACTGCTCTAAAATTACTCAAAATTGTAAAGAACGATTGTTCACGAGCTCCCTAATACAAAACTTGACCTAAAAATGTGAAAAAGATCTATTTATACACAGCTAAATTTTTTGGACAAAAATTCCCCTATGGAGGTTTCGCTGACAGCGTAAAAATAGGCGCCTCAGCGCTTGGACTTTTGCGTCCGCGCAATAACGAGCGCGGACTGCATTTCTTCAAATCTGGGCTTGGACTGGACTAGGTTTTGCGGACAGCATAAATACATTCGCGTCCGCGTTAGCTTCAATTGCGAATGCGTATTATGTTCGCGAACCGCGTTCCTCAGTTAGGTTTCACTTGCCAAGTCTCTGAACCTTTTATCACGCTCCCAGCAGAATTTCCACCGCGTCCGCGTCTGGTAACTTTGCGGCAGCATAATTTAGACGCGGGACACGTTCTTTGTTTGAGCCAAGATTTCAAGGCCTTTGAACCTCGATCCTTGCTGTCAGTATAATTTCCCTCGCGACCGCGCCACTGGTTTCACGGCCGCGCTTTTGTAGCGCGGTTATCGGTGGTGTTTTCTCTAGATTGCAGCTTCTCTGAACCTCTATCTCGCTGACCGCGGAATAATATCCGCCTCAGCAGTGAACCCTACGCGGCCGCGCTTTTCCATCGCGGTCCGCGTTTTAGTTTTAGCCTTTGGCTTGTGCAAGTTTGACTCCCTCATGAGCTTATTTTGGCTTCTTTGCCTCATTTTGACCAAATCCTGCAAGCAAGCACATTATGTTAGTTTTCGGGACTACCTTTAGCATTTGTTTACCCAAAACCTAAGCAAAAGAGAGCAAATAATAGGCTAAAATCCCTAGTTATCAAAGTTGCTTAGTATAGTAGATCGTTATAGTATCATTAAAGGGTGAATTTCAGTTTTGGATCGTTGGCATTGAATTGACGAGACAAGAAGGCATTCAGAGGTGGATATGAGCGGAAGGGGATTTCCTGAGTATTGATTAGCTCGCTCAACATTGGGTTTGTCTTCTCGAGATAAGTAACTCTTCTAATCTTGGAGCTGAGGGTATGAACCCTGAATATATGTATTATGTGAATTATTGGGATATGACGCATATGCTAGGTGACGGACGTGTGGGCGTGCACCATGGAAATTGTAACATAATTATTTTCGTGGAATTTTATAGTCAAATAATATTAAGTTTCATGCTATAATGGAAAGGGAGACATGCCAAAAGCTAAAGCGTCTCCGAAGTGACAATGGAGGTGAGTACACTTCAAGGGAATTTGAAGAGTACTATTCGAGACATGGGATCAAACATGAAAAGACAGTTCCTAGAACCGCACAACATAATGGCATAGCCGAAAGGATGAACCGCACTATTGTGGAGAAAGTGAGAAGCATTCTCAGAATGGCTAAACTACCTAAGTCATTCCGGGGTGAAGCCATTTAGACAGCCTGTTACCTGATCAATAGGTGTCCATCCGTTCCGTTGGCGTTTGACATCCCAGAGAGAGTTTGGACCAACAAGGAAGTGTCCTACTCGCATCTGAAGGTGTTCGGTTGCAGAGCTTTTGCACATGTACCAAAGGAGCAGAGAACAAAGATGGATGATAAATTTGTTCCCTGCATATTCGTCGGATATGGAGATGAAGAGTTCAGATACAGATTGTGGGATCCTGTAAAGAAGAAGGTCATCGGAAGCAGAGATGTAGTCTTCCGAGAAAGTGAAGTTGGAACTGATACCGATATGCCAGAGTAGGCCAAGAATGGTATAATTCCTAACTTTGTTACTATTCCTTCTACTTCTAACAATCACACAAGTGCAGAAAGTAGGATCGATGAGGTTGTCGAGCGGGGGGAGCAACCTGGTAAGGTTATTGAGTAGGGGGAGCAACTTGATGATGATGTCGAGCAAGTGGAGCACCCCACTCAGGGAGAAGAACAACCTCAACCTCTGAGGAGATCAGAAAGGCCAAGGGTAGAGTCATACAGGTACCCTGCCATAGAGTATGTCCTCATCAGTGATGAGGGGGAGCCAGAAAGTCTTAAAGAGGTGTTGTCCCATCCAGAAAATAATCAGTGGATGAAAGCCATGCGAGAAGAGATAGAATCTCTTAAGAAAAATGGCACGTACAAGCTGGTTGAACTTCCAATAGGTAAAAGACCACTCAAATGTAAGTGGGCCTTTAAACTCAAGAAAGATGAAAATGGCAAGGTAGTCAGATACAAAGCTCGATTGGTGGTTAAAGTCTTCGAACAAGAAAAAGGTATTGATTTTGACAAAATTTTCTCACCTGTTGTCAAAATGACTTCTATTCGAACAATTTTGAGCTTACCAGCTAGCCTAGATCTTGAAGTGGAGCAGTTGGACGTGAATACTACATTTCTTCACGGGGATTTGGAGGAGAAGATCTATATAGAGCAGCCAAAAGGATTTGAAGTAGCTGAAAGGAAACACATGGTGTGCAAACTGAATAAGATTCTTTATGGATTGAAGCATGCACTAAGGCAGTGGTACAAGAAGTTTGACTCATTCATGAAAAGTCAAACTTACATAAAGACATATTCTGATCCATTTGTATACTTCAAAAATATTTCTGATAATAACTTTATTATATTGTTGTTGTATGTGAATGACATGTTGATTGTAGGAAAAGATAAGGGGCTGGTCGCAAAGTTGAAAGGAGATTTGTCCAAGTCAGTTGATATGAAGGACTTGGGCCCAGCACAACAAATTCTCAGTATGAATATAGTTCGAGAGCGAACAAGCAGAAAATTGTGGCTGCCTCAGGAGAAGTACATTGAACGTGTACTGGAATGCTTCAACATGAAGAATGCTAAGCTAGTAAGCACACCTCTTGCTAGTCATCTAAAGTTGAGCAAGAAGATGTGTCCTACAACAGTGGAGGAGAAAGGTAACATGGCTAGAGTTCCTTATTCTTCAATAGTCGGAAGCTTGATGTATGCAATGGTATGCGCCAGACCTAATATTGCTCATGCAGTTGGTGTTGTTAGCAGATTCCTTGAAAATCCTGGAAATGAACATTGGGAAGCAGTCAAGTGGATACTCAGGTACCTAAGAGGTACTGTATGAGATTGCTTGTGTTTTGGAGAATCTGATCCAATATTGAAGGGCTACACGGATGCTGATATGGCTGGTGATATTGATAGTAGAAAATCCACTACTGGATATCTATTTACTTTTTCAGGGGGAGCTATATCATGGCAGTCGAGGTTGTATAAGTGTGTTGCACTCTCTACAACTGAAGAGGAGTATATTGCTGCTACTGAAGCTAGCAAGGAGATAATATGGTTGAAACGGTTCCTTCAAGAGCTTGGATTGTATCAGAAGGAGTATGTCGTCTATTGTGACGGTCAAGGTGCAAGAGACCTTAGCAAAAACTCCATGTACCATGCAAGGACCAAACATATCGATGTGAGATATCATTGGATTCGAGAAATAGTAGAGAATGAATCTCTAAAAGTCTTGAAGATTTCTATAAGTGAGAATCCCGCAGATATGCTGACCAAGGCGGTACTAAGAGACAAGTTCGAATTATGCAAAGAACTTGTCAGCATGCACTCAAGCTAGAAGTCAGGTGTTACCTCCTTAAGGTGAATGGGTCTGGAGGGGGAGATTTGTGGGGTTCATCCCCATAATAAATAAGGAAAAAAGGAGATTGTGGGGTGGATCCCCATAATGAAGAAGAAAAAGATTGTGGGATCCATCCCCATAATGAAGAAGAAAAATCTGCAAGATGCCAAAATTAGTAGTTGGCACCGAAACACATTTTTGACCAAAATTGGTTTTGGTTACGACACTTCTTCCTATAAATAGAAGCCTTCAGCTTCTCATTTTACTCACCAATCTCAGAGGAAAAATATATCTGAGAGTTAGAAAGAAAGAGTGAGGTTTCAAAGACATGATATAAGAAAATAGTATGTAAGAAAAATAGAGAGTGAGCTATATTATAGTGAGGTGGGAATATCAAAAGAGGGTTATTTCTTTTGAGTGTTGTAGTGGTCTTTGGAGTATTTTACTCATACCTACAAAGTGTAAAATTCCTTGCTATAGTGATATCAGTTGCTCCTCTCGGGGCCGTGGTTTGTTTTCTTATTCAAAAAGGTTTTTCACGTAAAAATCTTGGTATTGTTGGTACTCTTTTATTCTTGTTAATTACCGTATCTCGGTGCTATGTTATTATTCCGCTTTTATTACCGTTGAAATTTATCACTATTTTCTCGTCTTTGATTAATCCTCAGACTCAAAATTTATTGCTAACACTACGCCTTGCATATAATTGGTCGATACAGATATTAGGTACAAATAATTTTTTCTCATGTGAATGCTTGTTTTTCCTGTTTTAATAGCAAATCATTTGTGAGTCAAAACAAATCTAACAAACAAAAAAAAAATGCAGTAAGAACTAAGAAAATCTTAGTAGTACAGTCAGTTAGCTACATCAACTTTAATCTTGTTGGTGAGCCATGAGTGTTTGATTCCCCACTTTATAATATCTGTTGTGGACCAAATAGTATTGTCACGATCGAAAATTCCACCACAGGCATCGTGATGGTACTTAGTCTCTAAGACTAAGTAAGCCGATTATAATTACAATTCAAGCTAATTTTTTTTTTAAATAGATAATCGAAACCAACGGCGGAAATAATTACAAACAACCTCCCAAGACTGGTAATATTGAATCACGAACTCTAACTAAATACATGAAATGATCTCAAGGATCGAATACTCAATATTGTTTGATTAATAATTAACAATACAATAAAATGGAAAGACTCCAAGGGACTGCGACCACCGAGCAGTTCTACCTTGAATCCTTGCGATCACACTCTAACTCTGTCCGAGTTCGATATCTCTAATACCTGGCTCTGTACAAAAATGTGCAGAAGTGTAGTATGAGTACTCCACAATCGATACCCAGTAGGTATCAAGACTAACCTCAGTAGAGTAGTGACAAGGTACAATCAAGACACTTACTAATCTAATAACCTATGCAATATAGTATACAAAAATAATAGAAAATAAATAACAATGATGGAAACAATAATCAACCAGTGATATACACAGCAGGGTAACAAGAACACCATAAATATTGCTTAATAAATAATGAATACAAGTACAATCAATTAATCAAGTCCTTCAAATATAAATCTTTCGCCTATATGTTTTTCAAATAATAATCTTCATGATATAATATTTTCCAATAAATATATTTCGAATATACTCCCTTCAAATAAATATCTTTCAAATATAATTCTTTCAAATATAATTCCTTAAAATAAATATCTTTCAAATATAATTCTTTTAAATAAATCTATTTCAAATATAATTCTTTCAAATAAATATCTTTCGAATAAAAGTCACCCTGTGACACCTCATTTCAAAATTATAAAATATGGGTCTCAGCCCACTTTCATATTTTCACGGCACCTCGTGCCAATTTCACTATCATAACTGTACGGACAACTCACGTGCCAATATCATCATCATCTACTCACGGCACCTCGTGCCCACATTTTATATCACAACTGCACGGATAATTCACGTGCCAATATCATCATTATTTACTCACGCTACCTCATACCCACATTTTATTTCATAATCCGCCGGGCAATAGCCACATGCTCCCAATTTCTACATAGATCAGACTATTATCAATTTACCAACAACAAGACAAATTGCACAAGATATAAAAATAAACACAAGAAAAATCACAACATCACATGAAAATTACCAACGCAATAACCCCACATCATCACATAAAAATTACCAATATAATAACTCCACATTATCACGTATCATCCCTGACAATAGCCACATTTATCTCTCTTATAGCCACCCCTATCACTCCTATAATTGCCTCTCTTATCTCTCCGCCCTGACAATATCAATAGCCACCCTTATCGCTCCGTATAATAGCCACCCTTATACCCACATAATATCAACAGTGAAATACCACCGTTATATCCTCATAATAATAACTCAATTATACAATAATTTACACTGAATATTATCGCGACAATACAACACAATCAATTCCTATCACAATTTTCCCAATAACCACAACCAATTCTAATGACATAGTAAAATCAATAAATTTATCAAAAATAGCCCAAGGCTCCACACAACGTATATAAAACCTCAAAACAATCAACAGAGATGGAAAAGTAACTCAGCATAGGACAATGCCTTCTTTAATCCAGATTTTAATAAATATAAATTAATGCCTCATTTTAAACTTATTTAATAATTATTTGCAGATAAGGATTTCCATAATGAATTTAATTCCAATAAAATATCAAATCAACAAGCACACGGAATTCACATAAAAATCCAAGTGACAATAACATCAAATTATCATATAAGATATATTTTCGACAAACAAGGAACGAGGCATGACACATAAAGGATTTAATAAGTGCCAACAATTTCTAATTTAATACATAAGGACGCCTACAATTTGAACCGATATAATTTGCATATATAAACCAAGTACATACTCGTCACTTCGCGTACATAGTTTTCAACTACACAATTTCCATATAAGATTCAATGGCTAAGGGATAATTCCCCCACTCAAGGTTAGGCAAGATACTTACTTTTTTGAAGTTATGCCGATATTCCAAAATAGTCGTCTTGTTTGAATAAATCCTCCAGACAGCTCAAATCTATTCAAATTAATTGTATAACTTTATTAAAATTCATCGAAAATAATTCCGGATAATATAACGTCGACTTAAAATTTTTACATTAAAAGTCAATGCAGGGGCCGCCTCTCGGAACCCCAAAAAATTTTTACAAAATCCGAACACCCATTCCGATACGGGTTCAATCATACCAATTTTATCAAATTCCGATAACGAATCGACCTCCAAATCCTCAATTTAAAGTCTATAAAATTTCTATCATTTCCAACCCAAAACACTAATTTAGTGATAAAAACAATAATAGATTCGGGTAATTTAACCAAAATTGAATTAAGAACTCTTACCCTGATGTTTCCCTTAAAAATCTCCCGAAAATCGCCTCTCACCGAGCTCCAAATCGTCAAAGATGTCAGAACTTAAATATGTTGCCCAGTCATTTCCTCTATGCAATCGCGGCAAAATACCCGCGATCGCGAAGCACAAAAATTTTCCAGCCCTTTTTTACTCTATGCGATCGCGGTCATTCTCCCGCGATCGCGAAGAACAAATTTCCCAACAACCTTGTCCAACTTCTTCCGGACAACCTCTAGTATAACGGTCATAACTTTTTTTTACAGAACTCCAAATAATAAATGGTTTAACTTTCTGAAAACTAGACACCAAGAAATATAATTTTCATGTTTTGGTCATCTCCCAATTTCTTATAGATTTCGAGATATAAGCTTCCAAAATCAACCATGTGCAGCACAAATGTCTTCTTCGCGATTTCCAAACTTTTCACGGACAATCTATAGTATATCAACCATAACTTTTGGTACACAACTAGAAATAACAATTAGTTTGATTTTATAAAAACTAGACACAAAGAAATATAATTTTTATTTTTGGATCATCTCCAAATTCCTTATAGATTGCGAGATATAAGCTTCCAAATTCGGGTCAGTGCAGTAGAAAATTTCCTCTATGCGATCGCGAAAAGCCTTCCATGACCGCGATTCACTAGCCATTTTCCCCCATTTTGTGCTTCGCAATCACGGCCAATTCCACGTGATCGCGTAGCACACTGCTGTATCCAAAAACTAGCAGCTATAAATGGCCTAGAAATGGTCCGAAACCATCCCAAAACTCACCCGAGCTACTCGGGACCCCGTCCGAACATACCAACAAGTCTCAAAACATATTACGGACTTAGTCGAAACCTCAAATCACATCAAACAACGCTAAAACCATGAATCATACCCCAATTCAAGCTTAATGAAACTAAAAAATTTCAACTTCTATATTCGACGCCGAAACCTATCAAAACAAGTCCGATTGACCTCAAATTTTGCACACAAGTCATAAATGACATAACAGACCTATGAAAAATTTCAGAATTGGATTCCGACCCCGATATCAAAAAGTCAACTCCCCGGTCAAACTTCCAACATAAACTTTCTATTTTCGACATTTCAAGCCTAATTTAACTACGGGCTTCCAAATAATTTTTCGGACACACTCCTAAGTCCAAAATCACCATACGAAACTATTTGAATCATCAAAACTCTATCCCGAGGTCGTTTACTCAAAAGTCCAACTCCGATCAACTCTTTTCATTTAATCCTCAGAAATAAGAATTGTTCGTCC
Source organism: Nicotiana otophora (assembly GCA_000715115.1). Lineage (NCBI taxonomy): Eukaryota > Viridiplantae > Streptophyta > Magnoliopsida > Solanales > Solanaceae > Nicotiana > Nicotiana otophora. The sequence continues at coordinate 64,341 of AWOL01S0006661.1, read as the reverse complement.
AATTTAATTCCGAACCTTTCAAACACCAAACTCGATCGCACATGCAAGTCATAATACGTATTACGAAGTTGCTCGGGATATTAAATCACGAAACGGGACGTAAATTCTTAAAATGACAAGTCGAGTCGTTACAAATATATAAAATAAAGCAATACTATTTGTTAGCAATGCATGTCGAATGGCTGAAATTCAATAGCACTGCTAGTTAGTAGGATGTTTTCATCAAATAGCCCGAAGTTAGTAAGGCAATTTAGCTGCTTTCATTTTTGACGTTTAATTAATGATATAGATACCAATAAAAATAGTTTTACTATGTTGTCAAAATATCAATGCTGTTATGAAAATAATTATATTGTGGATGTCCATTTATTACTCCGCTATAGATAATCTTCCTGAACAAGATTATCCGTTTGATACTCTATTGAAGTTTATCTACAAGCAGTTGATGCAGGCAGGTTGCAAGCAACTCAATGAAATAATTTGCAGCAGCTTCTTATTAAATAGGCAGGCTGCAAGCAGTTCATGCAGGCAGCTTACAAGCAGCTCAAGAAAATTCTCGCAGTTGCTTCCTTTCTTCTAAAAATAGAGGAGTTTTCAGTTCATTATATACATGAATTTGAAGTTGAATAATATATCAGTTTCTCTCTATACTTGTCTTCAGTTTATCTACTTTATAGTTTTTATTTTATAACACGTTATCAGCACGAGTTTCTAATCTTGTCATCAGTCTGAAAATATTTTTATCAGGATAAAAATCACCAATTGACTGTAGGCAACTCGGGAAATAAAGGCGGAGTGCTTCTTCTCTCGTGACGTAATTGGTAAGTCTTTGTTATAAATTCCATTTCTCTGAACACCTGAGATGCAATCCTACTGGTATTCTTAAGATAAATACTACTATTAAATTATGTTCTTTATGTCTTTTGAGCTTGAATAAATATATGTTTATCATGTATGTTAATTACTGTCTTTCTAGCCAACTAATGATGCCGATGCCGTTTTACTTGGATGTGGTCTCGTGAAATTGAAAAGAATAATTGATTTTACTTAAGTTGTTATATGGTCGCGAGACACACCAGTTTTTATGTGGCAAACGATTGCGGTCTACGTACATGTATACAATAATTATTTTGTGCTCATTGTCATCCTAGTTATCTTAATAATGGGTTATAAAGTGGATAGCAATGTTAGATCCACTTAAACTCCAGCAGAGTTTGCAAAAAATATATAATCACCAAAAGTGGTTCTATTTCGTATAACTCATTGTAACTAAATTTTATTAACTACCAGAAGTGGTATATGTCTATGACCACCAGAAGTGATAATTTAGGCTTTCTATGGTTACAATTGAAGATAAGCTAGAGAAATATTCTCTATATTACATGCATGCCTCGATTTGCTCCCGAAGTAGCATTATCGTAAAAGAGGTTCTAAGACATCACATAATTTGGTGTGATTAATTGCACGTTCAGATAATTATGTTCTATATCCTCAAGAAAGAGAACTTTTGATAATATTAATCCATTTCCTGAAGTAAATATGACAATATTAATAAAGCTCGTAAATATAAATGCGCTCTTGATGTAAATATATTACAATTCACCTCCAGAAGAGGTAATATGATTGAGAGAATATATACTCAATAATTTAATATTTTAAATTTGCTCCAGAAGAAGCAACAACAACAACAACAACAACAACCCAGTATAATCCCACTAGTAGGGTCTGAGGAGGGTAATGTGTACGCAGACCTTACCTCTACCCTGGAGTAGAGAGGCTATTTCCGATAGACCCTCGGCTCCTTCCCTCCAAGAACTCCCCATCTTGCTCTTGGGGTGACTCGAACTCACAACCTCTTAGTTGGAAGTGAAGGGTGCTTACCACTAGAGCAACCCACTTCAGAAGAAGCAACACAATTGAAATTTTCTCCTGAAGTAGGAAAATATTATGAAGAGGTGTTTTCTTGTGCTTAAACAATTATTTTATATTATTTATTTGATTATAATTTTCTCTCATTATACCAGAAGTGTATGAGCAATATTTGATAGTACAAAATATATCAAAAACTTACGAATAGCTAACTGTTTGTCTAGAAGACACATGAGACCAGTAGTGTTCGAATAATATTAGATTGTGATAACAAATGAAGGCTCTCGAAGAGCTTATATACAAATATGTCATTCATATTATATGATTATGGTCAAAGCATATGTTGTAGTAAACCTGAAGTTTACTTATACAAATAACTATCATATTGAGACTACAAATGATTGGAAGATATAAAATCTTCATGTTTTCCCAATCATAGGGGGTAAAATAATATGTATGTGAGAAGTTACCCAACCTTATTCTTCAATTTGTACTACATCATGTATCACAGTAAACCAGAAGTTTACTAATGCAAAAGTTTATGTCATAGTAAACCAGAAGTTTGCTAAGAAATAACACATGCCATGATAAACTTGAAGTTTTCATTTGCCATTTGTAAATGAGCTATTTGAGAATTCAGATAAGCATATACTGAAGAACTAGAAGGTTCTTCAAGAATTCTCCTGTGTTGCTTGTTCTCATAATAAATTGATTATACCAGCTAAAGTTGGGACTAAGACCCCTAAATTCTGGAATATATAAAAGATGAATATGGGCCCATTCACCTATCATGCGAACCACTTATATATGCATATATGAGATGGTTACACGTGTGTTTATTGTCAACCTGCAATTTGGCATTTGAAATTGATTTCTCAATTAAGAGCATAACTTTCAGATTATGAAATCAAGACAACTCATCTTGATGATGCTGGTTTATAACTTTATATCCGAGCTAGTTTAGTATTGAATACCTCCTATTAATGGCTAAACTATTGCTTATGAGAATAAAGCTTCATGTGTTGGTCTAAGATTTTTTAAATTGTATAAAGCAGCACTTGTATACATCAGACCAACAATATATGATAAGTCCTCCCCTCACAATTGGTTTAGGATGAGAAACCAAACATTTTTACTATCTAATAACTTTTGATGTGTGGTATATGATTAATTTCTCTACCACGATGCACAAAGATAGGTTTCCCAAAAAAGATTGGGGATATGTGTTAGTTTTCTAACATTTGGGGGATGGAATAAACAGCTGGAAAATATGCTATATAAATCGAATTCTCATTAATATGATCCTCACTTAGAAGATAATTCAAGTCAAATGCCAAAAGCATTTGCTGATCCAAAATTAAATATCATATTTCAACTGCAAATGCTCATATTAAAATTAAAGTTCCTGAAGGATAATGTTTACTGCACGCATAAAGCGTAGTAAACTGATCGGTTTCAAAGGTAACAATCCTTAAAAAATGATAGGAGCAAATGATCAAAATGATCATAGTGAGCTCTAGAAGAGCCCACGACATAACATTTCATGAAACTCTAAAAGAAGTTCAGATACCTGAAAATAAAGAAAGTGATGAGATCTCAACAAGTTATATCGCTTAGGAACCGATACAAAATGATCGCCGATGATATATTTGATACAATATAGTGCACAATATTATAAAAGATTGTGAGGATCGGACCTATAGTCCAGACACCTGAAGATGTCATGCCATTTAAGTGCAAGTCATAACCTATACGACTCATTTGATTAAATCTATATGAAGATACTTGAAGGGTTTAAAATGCTTGAAGCATATAATTCAAAGTCTCGAGAAATGCACTCGATCAAACTACAAAGATATTTGTACAGTTTAAAATCAATATGGGCGCATGTGATATAATCGCCTCAGTGAATATTTGCTGAAAGAAGGTTACATAAATAAAATTATTTGTCCATGTATTTTTATAAAGAAAATAAAATCAGAATTTGTTATACTTGCTATTTATGTTAATGACATAAATCTTGTTAGAACTTTAGAAGAGCTCCAAAAGGCAATTGAATATCTTAACAAAGAATTTGAGATTAAAGATCTTGGACAAATAAAATTTTGTCTTGATATGTAAATTGAATATTTAGCAGACGAGATATTTATCCATCAATCTGCCTATACAAAAGGGTCTTTAAACTTTTGTACATGGACAAAGCACACCCATTAAGTACACCAATAGGTGTTCGATCACTTGAAGTGAATAAGAATCCGTTCCGACCTCCAGAAGAGGATGAGAAACTCCTTGGTCCTGAAACACCCTATCTCAGTGCAATTGGTGCACTTATGTATCTTGCTAATGCTACAAGGCCTGATAGCATTTTATGTTAATTTACTAGCAAGATATAACTCTTCTCCTACACGGAGATATTGGAACGGGATTAAGCATATTTTGCGATATTTAAAGGGAACTCTTGATATGGGTTTGTTTTATACTAACAAAGGTAGTGCAGATCTTATTGGTTATGCAGATGCAAGTTATTTATCTGATCCCCGTAAATCTCGATCTCAAACCGGATACGTGTTTACATGTGGAGATACTGTTATATCATGGCACTCCATAAAGCAATATATTGTTGCTACTTCTTTAAATCATGCTGAGATAATAGCTATTCATGAAGCAAGTAGGGAATACGTATGGTTGAGATCAGTGATTCATTTTATTCAAGAAAAATATAGTTTGGAATGTGATAAAAGATCCACAATTTTATACGAAGTCAACGCTGCATACATAGCCCAATTAAAGGGAGGATTTATAAAAGGAGATAGAACGAAGCACATTTCACCAAAATTATTCTACACACATGATCTTCAGAAAAATGGTGACATCGATGTGCAACAAATCCGTTCAAGTGACAATCCAGCAGATTTGTTCACTAAATCTTTGCCAACTTCAACTTTTGAGAAGATGGTATACAAGATTGGATTGCGGAGACTCAAATATTTGAAATAAGGTTTTCATCAGGGGGAGTCAAATACGCGCTGTACTCTTTTTTCCTTACGAAGATTTTTACCACAGGGTTTTCCTTATAAGGTTTTTAATGAGGCAACTAGAAATGCGTATTACTAAATATGTGTACTCATTTTCCTTCACTAGGATATTTTTTCACTGGATTTTTTTTAGTAAGTTTTTGACGAGGCACAATATATTTTAATGAACATCCAAGGAAGAGTGTTATGAAAATAATTATATTGTGGATATCTATTTATTACTCCACTATAGATAATCTTTTTCACCGTTTGATACTCTATTGAAGTTTATCTACAAGCAGCTGATGCAAGCAGGCTGCAAGCAACTCAATGAAATGATTTGCATCAACTTCTTATTAAACAAGCAGATTGTAAGCAGCTCATGCAGGCAACTTACAAGCAGCTCAAGAAAAGCCTCGCAACTGCTTCCTTTCTTCTATAAATAGAGGAGTTTTCAGTTCATTATATACATGAATTTGAAGTTGAATAATATATCAGTTTCTCTTTATACTTGTCTTCATTTTATCTACTTTATTGTCTTTATTTTATAACAAATGCTTGTTTTTTCTTGAGTTGTAGGTTCCTATACTATTCATACAATAGTTTGTTGAGAATTGTCTGTCTGCTTTAAAGGAGTATTACTTGCTTATCTGTTAATGGATCCTCTATGTCCAAATAATGGATTTTGCGAAGGTATAATTGGAATTTTTTTCACTCGAAAAATATAGTGAAAATGAATTGTCATACGACAGAAATGAGTAAAATTACTGTTATTTTTAAGATCGAACTACTATTTACTTATTTAAATAGAAAAGAAAAAGAAGAGAACGACGACGACGACTTTAAGTAATGGAACCAAATGAAAAATGTGATGCAAGTAGTTTGTGTAATTCTAAGATTATAACGACAATTTTGCTTTATCTTGTGGAGTTTATTAAAAATCTGATTAAATGTAAAAATAATTACATGAAAAACAAAATTGAAATTGTTTATTTTGTAGAGAGGCGTTGGAGGGGTAGGAGTGCAACTCTTCCTCTATATTTTGATTTTTTATTTCTCCATTTACAAATTTAGGAAATATTTAAAAGGAAAATAAGATAAAATATCTTTTTGTTAGCATATTATTTGAAGTAGCCCTATTGTAGCTCAACCACAGCCTGATAAAAAGGTAGAAATTCTTATAACTTGAACCCTCTTCTCCTAGTTTTTATTTTTCTTGTACAGGAAATTCTTGATAAAAGGCCAATGACATATATAAAAAAATTCCTTAAAGGTAATTAAATAACATATTGTTCACAATTCAAATAAAGTAGGCCTGTAGTTAGTAATGTTAAGGTGATTAAGGGGAAAATTTATTCATTCTGAAAATCTTTTTTCAATTTTATGCCTTTCCAAGAGTAAGAAAGAAAAAATGTTCTATATCATCAGAAAAAAGGAGGAAAAAAAGAAAAGAAAAAGACTCTCCACTTAATTAGACTATTATTGCAATGAGGTCTCTCTATAACAATATTTTTGTATGACAGACGTTCATTATAAAAGCTAAATTTCCCCCGTATCGATTTTTTATGTTATATTTATCTATCTATAACAGTTTTTTTACCTATAACATCTACGTCCATCTTTATAACAGTAAGCTTTTTATAAAATTATCCCTCTATGACTATAAAATCTCTAGGATAATTAATGATAAGTTTAAAGATTTTGACCAAATATTTAAAAATATAATACACCACGTGTGTTAAAGAATATTATGTTACTTCCATAGTTAAAGATTTCGTTCAATCTCTTAGAAGATATCCTTGTATATTTTAATTTTATTGCACAAAATTTTAAATCTTTGTATATTTTAGTTATGAATTTATTAATAAGATATTTAGTTTTTTAATATTTAATTAATATATATATATATATATTGAGATTTTAAATTTGAATAATTATTTTTTATATTTTATATGTAATACTAAAATAGAAAAAACTTAAATTTTAAATAATTTTTATTTATATAATTCAAATAAATCTAAACGTCAAATGTTGTTATAAAGATGTTTGATATTTTCAAATTAATTAGTTAATAATTAATTAGCTTGCATCTCTATCCAAAAAAATAATTGCCAATCTCCGTAACAAAAGTCGGAAAAAACAAATCTCCGTAACGAAAAGGGAATGGTAAAAAGGTCAAAAAGACGTTAGTTTAGACAGAGAAAAAGTAAGCTAAGTTCTAAATACTCCGTATAGGACCCATAATAGCCATAAAGAAAAAACAAAAATAATTCAACAATTCAATCGTTCTCTCTTGCCTTTTTCCCCCTTTCAGCCCCCAATCTCTCTTTCTCTAATAATCCTCTCAATTTATTCCCCTCTCGGTTTCTCCAATTATCTCTTCTGGTTTAAGGTATTTTCATTATTATCAATTTCCGCCTTTTTTTTTTTCGTTTGTTGAAGCTTTTAATTCTGATTTATGTAGGTTCTGATCTAATTGTTTTTTCTTTTGGAAAATTGTTCGGTTTTCGATAAGGGAAGGAGAAAAGTTATTTTTCTGAGTTTTAATTCTTATTAGAAATATCAGGGAAAGCTTTTGATTCGATTGGCCGGTGAGATTTAAAAAAAAAAAATATTTGTATATCTTTTTTATTGATTTTATGTTTGATCCTCGTAGAAAATTAAGCGTGTATTGGCTGTATTGTATGCTAAAAAAGTGATCTTTAGGTTAATCTGTTAGATTTGAATATTTGTTATATTGGGTTTTCGTGCTATTCTGTGATGTTTTTAGGTAAAGGGTTGTTTTTTTTAAAAAAATTAATTTTTTATAATAATGAACTGAAGGACTAAATTGTTTTAAAGTTTCCATCTTTTTTGCATATCAATATGCAGACTCAAGTGACATATGGCTAAATTTCATTGTTTTTAGGGGTAATTGTGATGAATTTACTAAAATTGAAAAGTGTGGATGTTATCTGAATCATCTGAAGTACTTGTAGTCTTTATATGGTCCAGCCTTTTGCTGAACTGTGGCATTGAATGTTAGTTTATGTGTTTTTTTCTCTTTGTAATTTCCCTCGGTTAATTATTGAGATAGTGCCACTGCTTATATATATTTTGGTTATCAAAAATTATTGAGATAGCGCCATGAGCATTTAGCTTCTTTTGTTTTGCTTTAGCTTTTGTAAGGAAGTCTCTGTATCTTTGTTGCATAATTTTGAGAGCTTATGGTGTAATCTTGGTGGAGAAATAGTTGAACTTAAGTGCATTTGGTTAGAGTTTTCGTTTGAGTTTCATTACGCTTCCCATGTAAGCACCTGATCTAAGTCGGGTAAATTAATAGTTGGTCTGATTGAGAAGTATTAAGCAGTTTATCGACATAAAGTTGTGGCCTGGTCTTGGATGGTCATGTTTTTTTGTTTCCGACTTACCAGCCTTAAACTCTTGACCTAATGGCGTGACGATAACTTCCTTGACCACTATGAAAAGGAGTGACCAGTAAAGGATGGTCATTTAATATACTGGAATATCTAGTTTATACGTGTGTTCTTTGCTTGCAATGAACCAGTCTCTAAATACATTCTATGGTTTAAGGTGGTAAGATAGTACTACTGTATTTGTCGAAAAATTAAGTTGTTGTATGAAGCTAAAACTCCTGGATCTTTTACCAGTTACATTTCTGTCAGTAGCAACACCCTTATCCTGTGTGGACTAACTAATGATATTCGATACTAAAGAAGTATCATTTACTTGAAATATTTGATAGAGAAAAAATGAATCTGAAACGCTACTAGCTCATCACCATCTCTTGTGCTCGATATTTTACGACTCCCTTGAAATTGCTTCAGTGACTGTCAGTTAATGGGTATCATAGAAAAGAAATTATAAGATGGAGTTGATGGTATTATAGATATGATGTATTCTCTTGAATGCTTGATGTTGAACTCCGTCAACCTCTATTTGAGAAAGATATGCATCCCCTAGACAGAAGTTATAATTGGTTAGAAAAAAAGTTATTCAAGCAAAGCAGTTTTGAATATCTCCCTCTTTCCCTTTTCATTTGTCACCCTTGCCTTTGTTGGATGTCCCAAAACTGTGTCACCCTTTTGAGAAGCGGGCAGTTTTTTTTCAACACTACCCTCCACTATATAAGTTAGAACATATTTAAACTTTCAACTTTTCATATTAATTTGGTATGTTGAGAAATATTGATAATCATATTAAGGCATTTCTTAAATTGGGGAAAAAAGTGAAAGTGGCAAACAGTATGGGATATAGGAGTCTATGATGATCTACTACGGCTATTGTTGACAACAACTCAACTGTCTTTTCTGTAAATCTATTTGCTAAGCATTGGGCTTGTCTCTCTATCAGATGAAACAAGTAATGATCTAAGCAAGGTGAACTTTTAAGAGAGAGTCTAGGCTAGCACATCTTAACAGTGAGTTGACCTAGCACCTTTTAAGCATATTTTTAGGTGTAGCATCAAGTTGTCTTGTAATTGACTTGTGTTTTTCTTTTTTATCTAGTTTTGTTTTGGGGTCGAAATATATAAAGTGGTTTCCTCCAAACTGTTGTGTCTTTTTCTCTGACACCTTCTAAAGTCCGGGGGTCAGTGTTGCTTCTTTTCACTATTTACCTCTTGTAATTAACTCTTTAGGTTATTGTGTCGAGTGCAATTTAATGTTGCATTAACGCTAAAGCACTTATTTTGGTGATGTTGTTTAAAGTGTTCGTATGGTCATAGACCATATATCTAGCAATGACGCAAAAAGTTGGATATTTTATAATTGCAGAGTCCCTTAGATATGGGATCTGCATGTACTTTATTGTTTCATGATGTATCCAGGCACATAATGAGCTTATGATGTGGCAAGTGGCAGGTTTATAGCAGAAATGGAGTCTTCAAAAGAGACAGGTTGCCAGGCTAGAGAAGGCCCCATCCTTTGTGTTAACAACTGTGGGTTTTTTGGTAGTGCGGCCACCATGAATATGTGTTCCAAGTGTCACAAGGACATGATACTGAAGCAGGAACAAGCTAAACTTGCAGCTGCATCCTTCGACAACATTGTAAATGGAAGCTCAAGCAGTAATGACAAAGAGCCTGTTGTTGCTGCTGTCATTGATGTGCAAACTGGCTCGGGGGAATTAAAGGCCGTCCCCATAGAAGCTTCTGCAGAATTAGCCTCGAGTTCAGAGATGAAGCCAAAAGAAGGCCCAAGTAGGTGCAATACTTGCCGCAAGCGTGTGGGTTTAACAGGTTTCAACTGCAAGTGCGGCAATCTTTTCTGTGCAGTTCATCGTTATTCGGACAAACATGACTGCCCATTTGATTATAAGAATGCTGGTCGGGATGCTATAGCTAAAGCAAATCCTGTGGTTGTCGCCGAAAAGCTTAATAAAATCTAGGAGCCTTTGTTGAAGGTTATTTGAAATGAAGCATGATTCATTAGCTTTAAGCTCTGTCCATCTCCCTATAAGTTCGCCACTTGTCTTGTGGTCTCTCTTAGATACGGATGGTATAAGGCATCAAAAGCGGAGCATCTTTGCTAGTTCATTGCAGCCCCTGTCAAGTGCTAGAATGGCTCAAGTGTGTAAGTTGTTATTTGTGCTGGTCTGGTGGACATCTTCATGCAATTTGTAATTTGTCCTCGTTCATCCTATTTCTCTGTATAATATATGTCTATCCCTCGTTAACTCAAAAAAAGGTTCCGATTTCTTCAATGGCTCTGACTTGTGCCCTTCATTGTCTCTGTGTTCTTGATCCGTTTGCCTACGTGCTATATGATATGTTTGTTGTCATTCGTATTGGTATTTCATTTACGCAAGTCATTTCTCTTTGGAGAAAGTGGCTACTATTATTATTTTTAAGAAGTTGAAGTTTGATGATATGTAAGTAGAAGTCGTTCACAATACTAGCTGCTGACCCTTTGGGTCAACTTCACCCTTCAAACTTCGGGGATGATGGGCCCGTCCCTCTAGCCTTCTTCACTTAAATATACCAGGGTTAGTTAGTTTGGCGCATGGCTCGAATCTGTAATTTAACACAAGTTCCTCAACCTTTGTCAATTGAGCTAACCTCGGGGACTGTTCAGAAGTAATGTAAGTTAACGTTTTGAAGAATTTAAGCTTCTCCTCAGTATGAGGGAGTAATAGGTAGTTTTACACTTTTACTTTTAGGTAGTAGAATATTGAAAAAGCACTGAACGTTTGGAGGAATAAAGTTTACCATAGGGAGGTAAATAATTGCGTATGCAAATACAAAAGTACTAGGAAATATAGGGTATAGTTACATAAGTAAATATTAGCGATAGCAGTCAAGAAATAATTGAAATGTAAGCATTAACATCAGGTGATAATCAGCAACAATTCCTTCAGTATACTTAGTCGAAAAAAGCTACCTATTTTAATATAGGCTAAGTAAGTCGTGGAGGGAAAACAACACAGTAGATAATAAGGTGAAAGCACATTATATTACAATATTCTCCACTGTTTTTCTTATGTTGCACGTTAAAACTATTGTGATATTGAGACACGCTAACAGTATCCCTTGTCTTTCGGGGTAAAGATTCCTCATATATCTTGCTAAAACTATTTAGATTTCTAGAAAATTGTCTTGCTTTTTACATCTAACAAGAAAAAAAGTACGGCTACATTAAAGAAAGTGCTCTTCTCAATCTTTCTTTTATTCTCTACACTAGTTAATTTGCACGCGCGAAGTAAAAGACCTCGTTAAATCTATGAAATAATAATTTCATAATACTATTAGATTACAAAAAGATATTTAAAACTCATTATTTTTCATTAACGTCCCTTACCGAGAACTCAACAAGTCAACATTGACCAAGAAAGGAAATTGATGAACATTCACCATCACATTACAAACACTAACTCACACTATCTTGATCACACCAACCTTTGTTGGCCCTTTCTTATTTTCTGCAGTTATCTTTTGTTTAATTAATACTAATATATTGTAGTAATAATTAATAGCTAAAGGAGTACTCAAACGATTTAGCAAAGACGTATTGAGTTGAAACCAAGTACAATCAATTTACTTTTCACATAGATTGTCACTATAAGTTCTTCAAAACTCATTTTATAATTCATAGAACATAACTTGATGTGAGTAAATTTTTATCTAAAAGTAACATATAAATATTTAATTCTACATTTTGTATACAAAACTTCGAAGTACATGAATAATATTAAAAAGAACTCTATACATCTCAATATATTATCAGGTGTACATAAATAATATATATTAGAGAAAACATTTTTAATCAAACATATTATAAATTATTTTAGAAGAGAATCAAATTCAACACGTAAATAGGGAGTATATCGAATATTCATGTTGGACTTATATAAAGCTCTTACTCTAGATACATTACGCTCGTTACCATGCTACATTATTGCTAATATTCTTTGCTACTTGGTTGTTTTATCTTCATTGTTCCTTGAGCCGGGGGTCTATCGGAAACAATCCCTCTATCTCTATGAAGTAAGGGTAAGATCTGCGTACACACTACCCTCCTCAGACCTCATTTATGAGTTCAAACTGGGATTGTTGTTGTTGTTACTCTAGATACATTACAGGTTATTTTGTGATTGGCTCGTGCATTTTTTTCATAATTTCTTCAAAGAGCCAAAAACTGTCAAGAGAATGTAGTTTTGTTACCTAAGAGAGAAGAAAAAATAGTGAACAAAAGAGAACAAATTTCAAATATAATGAGTAGATATAAAAGGGAAAAAAGAAGAAGCAAAAGGACCTTTTATCATGCAAGCTTGAGGACTTATTCGAGGATTTATCTTGCAAGCTTGACAACTCTTCACATTCCTTTTGGTATCGACCAAAATAAACTCCTATAATGTGTCGAGGAATGCTAAATAACAGAAGTAACGTTTTCCAATTATAACAGTTGTCAGTATAAAGCACATTTAATCTACCCTTGCTAAAACATTCTTTGCCTTTCCTAGTGCTTTAAGCCGTTTGAAGTTCTTGACTGTCTAAAATCTAAATTCCTTGTAAACTACAATTATGTTATTTGGTGTCATAAAGAAGTAATTATTAAATTAATAAACCAGCAGTAAACTTCCTTGTCTGCATTTATTAAGGAATATGAAACGTTGAGTCAGTAATAATCGAGCCTTTCATTCTTACTATATGAGGAGAAAATAGGGAGAAAAGACAAAAAAAGGAGGAAAAAATTAAATAGGTTTCTTGGCCAAAGAGATGTGTCAAGTCATCTTTTCTATTCCCTCCTTTATATATATATATATATATGTTTTTCTTTCTTATTTTTCCTTAATAATTTGGGTATTTCACAAGAAATATTTTCATTTTCATTTTTTATTTTGTTGTAATTTTAGAAGAGTAAAATTTTATAAACGCGAAAACCGCTTGCTGTCGGTACTTGGTAGTGCATTTTTTAGTCCTAAGAATTAAGTTCATGGATTTCGCACTCAATAACTTAACAAAATTGAAAGCGAGACCAAATTTGATAAAAGTTGGACTTTTTATCGTAGTTATGTAGGTGTTTTAATTCTTCTCTGCAAAGCAAGCAGAATCTTGTGATTTTAGACTTTTAGTGCTAAATTACAGATTAAGATTCGTTTTGACACTTACAAGACATAATTGAAAAGAAGAAGCTAAATAGAACTTTTCTCCAGCCAAGGAATAGTACTCGAGCTTTTGGAAAACAAAAAGTTTTTAATTATAATTCAAAAGCATAGAGGAATAATAGGCAATAACACCAAAAATCTAAGGAGAAGTAATATACTCCCTCCAGTTTAGATTATTTGTGTTTTTAAAGTATTTGTACATTTTTTAAAGAATATATTTAATAATATTGATTATAAAGTATTAGTTCTTTATTTTCATTTCTCTTTAAACGTCTTACCTCAGTAATTATAGCAAGGATAAGTTTAGGAACCAAAAAGGTGATAAATAAGTTTTTGCTTATTAAATAAGAATAATCATAAAGTTTCGGGTTCAAAATTTAGTGGAGATAAAAAATATTATTTGATTTTTTTTTATTTGTCCAAATTTTGACGAACATAATTATTTAATATTTGTACTAATAAAAGACAATAGGTTCGATCAAACAATCAAAATAGTCTCTTAATATTGATGATGAATTTATTTTGACGTGGCAAACAAAATCAATGGATACCCCTACTTCTCCATGTACAAACTTCACTTTACTTGCTAGCCTCTCTATTATGTCATTTGCTTTCTTCACTACAATCAGTACAATTTGATTATAGACACTAATACCTTATCCCCACTATTCCATGTGTGGTTTCTTCAACGAAGACAAAAAGTTCATTATTCACTATTTATTTTTTTGGGACTTGGGGGAACAGTTTTCTAGGGAATACTACAAAATAATTGCACAAATATCCATACTAGATCCCACTACTAGTATTTCCCTTTATTAAATTACAAAAACTTTACTTACCCGTCTCAAATTATCTGTCGTGATTTCTAAAAATAATTATCTCAGATCATTTATTATTTTTAAAGTTCAAGATAAAATAAATTATATATTTTTTTTCATTTTACCCTTAAAACTAATTGGTCTTGAAGATAGTGATAGTACTTAAATAGAATAAATTTTAATAAAAAAGAGATTATATCTTAAGACATAAATAAAGGTAAAATAATCCAAACTCCTTCTAATTAATATATTTTTAAGAGGCGTGTAAAAGAAAAACACGGTAAATAATTTGAGACAGAGAGAATAGTTACTGCTTGGAGTATATGGTACTCCCTCCAGTTCATATTAGCCTTTTTTTGAAGACTTTGCAGCTTTCTTACGAAAAATATTTAATAGCGGTAATCAAAATAAATTTATCTAAATTATCTTTTATTATTTTTTAAGGATTTTACTTAATTACTATTTTACTAATTAAAATAGTAAATTTACTAATTAAAAAGTACTACTAATAAATACAGTAACTTTTTGAACTCAAATATTTTGAAATAAATTTGCATTGCCAAAAGACTACTTTTTGGGCCGGGGGAGTAACAAAATACTTTTTGAATAAATACAGACATATATGCTATGCATAGTAGACAATTGAGATGGTTTAAGAAACCTTTTTGGCTATTTTTAATGGTAATGCCAAAAGATTGGACAATTTCAAGGGTTGAACACAAAGTTCAAGCACTTTGACATTCTTGACTTTTGATTTGTTTATATAGAAAATCATAGATGAAGAATTTATTAAACTGATGGCAAAAGCTTCTTATGTCACTCTTTTTCTATGATTTTCCAGATTTGCATATACCAATGTTAGTTTACAATTGATTGCCCCTAAAAAGGGATTGACCAGTCCATGGTAATGTCATCGGAGTTGAGACTTTAGAATTTTACAAGAATTTGGAGAGTCTAACCACGGGTCAATTCATTATTTGGTTCTTTATAAAATATCATTTTGCTTTGAGGATATTTCAAATTGTTATTTTGGTTTATGACCCTTGTGGAACCTACATGCCATCCAAGTCATCATTTGTGATTGTGTTAGAAAATTGGTGCAAATTGAAGGGCCTCATTGCAATTAAAATATTATCAAATCATATGCCTAGGAAAAAGAAGCCAGCGAATTTCCTCCATCAATGATCAGTCTAAGCGTCCAAATACTTCTATTGCGTGAAAAAAATAGATGCATTGAATTCATAGATGTCTAAGTAAGTAATACATTACTTCAACTTCTGTTTTTTTTGATTATTTTATGAAATGTTTTGACAAGGAGGACTCAAGGAAGAAGATGAACTAGAAAAGAGATTTGATTGCTAAACCAGGAGATTTGTATATTAACACTTAGGAGATAATAATACAGAGGAAGAGATTTGTGTTTTGAAGTAAAAGATGAACCAGAACAGAGATTTGATAGTGTAAGCAGGATATTTATATAGTAAAACGTAAGAGATCTTAGTACAAAATGCAGGAGATACTTCTTATATAGTAAAACGTAGGAGATCTTAATATAAAATGCATGGGATTTTTTTGCTGAAAAATTGAAATCCAGGAGATATTAGTAGAAACCATAAGAGATATTTATGTTATCATAGGAGATTTGATATATAAAGCATAAGAGATCTGCATATTAAACGGAGGAGGTTGCTATTATAAAATGCAAGAGATTGATATTAATTGACTTTTATTTTTGTTTACAGGTGATCAATATATGTAGATATCAATAGGTGATTTGACTATTTGCATTGAGTTTGAGTCTAAGGAGAAGAAAATTGTGAGGGTGATTCATTATCTCCAGCGACGCAAGATAACATGTAATCCGAAAAATATTATTATGAGTTACAAGCCAATGGTTTTGGATAAAACTTTGCAAGAGACTTTGTATGCTTCGATAGAGGATGCTTTTGATTTAAAGTCCTATTTGATAATTGTTGATGAACGGGGTGCTAGACCAACATTGAAAGTTTGTTTACTTAAGGATGCATGAAATTGAAAAGAAAAGTGTAGTAAACAAGTTA
This sequence comes from Nicotiana otophora, assembly GCA_000715115.1. NCBI lineage: Eukaryota > Viridiplantae > Streptophyta > Magnoliopsida > Solanales > Solanaceae > Nicotiana > Nicotiana otophora. The sequence goes on along the minus strand of AWOL01S0006661.1, from coordinate 47,976 downwards.
TATTTAGCGAAATTATATTTAGTGGTCACCATTTATTATGCTTATTATTTTTTTAATTAAAATGTAATTTATCTTAAAACATCTAAATTTAGTTGATAGTAAGTGAAATCATGCTTGTTAAGTAATTATTCATAATAAATCCAAGTTACAACGAAAGAAAGATAATGCGTATAATATGGTCTTAATCTCTTATGAACAAATAATAATCTCTTACGACCATAATACAGATCTCTTGCGACCATGAGTAGATCTCTCAAGTTATATTTAGTGGTCACCCTTTATTATGCTTATTGTTTTTAATAAAATGCAACTTATCTTAATGAAACATCTAAATTTAGTTGATAGTAAGTGCGATCATGCTTGTTAAGTAATTATTCATAATAACTCTAAGTTACAACGAAAGAAAGATAATGCGTATATTAGGGGTGTCAATGGATATTCGAAAAGAACACATGTTATTGCATTCTACTTCTATTAGTGAATTTTATATGATATTTAAAAAAATACTAAAAATTAACCGAACTGTACTGATACCGAAGAGAAACCGACATAATTAGGATGGTTTCGAAAAGTCTAATTTTGGTTATACATAATAGAATAACCGAAAAATTGATACGGTATAAATTTTATAAAATAACCGGTCGAACTGAACCAGTGACACCCCTAGCGTATATTATGGTCTTAATTTCTTATGAACAACTAATGATCTCTTACGACTATGATATAGATCTCTTGCTACCATGAGTAGATCTCTCAAGTTATATTTATTTGTCACCCTTTATTATGTTTATTATTTTTCTATTAAAACGCAATTTATCATTTTGACACTTCCAAATTCAGTTGGTAGTAAGTGCGATCATGCTTGTTAAGTAATTATTCATAATAACCCCAAGTTACAACGAAAGAAAGATAATGCGTTATTATGGTCTTAATCTCTTATGAACAAATATCGATCTCTTACGACCATGATACAAATCTCTTGCGACCATGAGTAGATCTCTCAAGTTATATTTATTTGTCACCCTTTATTATGTTTATTATTTTTCTATTAAAACGCAATTTATCATTTTGACACTTCCAAATTCAGTTGGTAGTAAGTGCGATCATGCTTGTTAAGTAATTATTCATAATAACCCCAAGTTACAACGAAAGAAAGATAATGCGTTATTATGGTCTTAATCTCTTATGAACAAATATTGATCTCTTACGACCATGATACAAATCTCTTGCGACCATGAGTAGATCTCTCAAGTTATATTTACTGGTCGCCCTTTATTATATTTATTGTTTTTTAACTACAACGCAATTTATCTTTTTGAAACTTCCAAATTTAGTTGGTAGTAAGTGCGATTATGCTTGTCAAGTAATTATTCATACTAACTCCAAGTTACAATGCGTAACGACCCGGCCGGTTATTTTTGAGAGTTAAAGCCCTGAACTGCTATTAACTTCTTTTCCCATATCTATTTCTGCTATTGTGACTTGCCGGGATGATTGGTTTTGAGTTTCGGAGTGTTTTGGGACACTTAGTCCCTAAATAAGAGCTTAAGCCTTAGAATTTGGACCGTAGCCGAAACTGTATGAAGACGACTCCGGAATGGAATTCTGTCTATTCCGTTAGCTCCGTTAGGTGATTTTGGATTTAGGGGCGTGTTCGGATTGTGTTTTGGAGGTTCGTAGCTCATTTAGGCTTGAACATTTCTGCACCTGCGAAGGAAATTCCGCAGCTGCGGTGTCGCAGGTGCGACCCAATGTCCGCAGATGCAGAATAATTAGGCAGAAAAGGGACAGATTCGAGGGTTTGAAGTTCACTTCACAAATTTGATTGAGAGCTCGGTAGAAGGCGGAATTTGGAGAGATTTTTGGAGGAAGTTTTTGGGCAATGATTCTTAACTCCCTTATGGTTATATTCCACTAATCTATGCTTGAATTCATCGTTTAAATTCGGATTTGGGGTGAATAATTTAGAAAAGTTCTTAGGCCGAATTTTAGGGTTTTGACCGAGATTTTGGTGTCGGATTTTAGTAAATTTGATATGGTTAGACTCGTGAGTGAATGAGCTTTCATATTTTATGACTTTTACCTGAGAAGTTGGCCCCACGGGCGATTTTTGAGTTAAATTTCGGAATTTTTGTTAAATATTGATTTCGTTAATTAGATGAGTCTATTATTGTTGTATGTATGATACGTAATTTATTTTGGCTAGATTTGGGCCATTCAGAGCCGGATATTCGTGGAAAAGGCATTGTGACCGATTAATTGAGCTTGACTCGAGGTAAGTGGCTTGCCTAATTTTGTGTGGGGGAAATCTCTTTAAGATTTTGAAACTATTGTGATATGTGAGCGCCGTGTACGTGAGGTGACGAGTACGTACACGGGCTAGTTGTGGCAAAATTCGATTTTCTTACCGAGCAGCAACATATTTTCTAGTTATTTTGAGTTATACCATTTTAATGAGTACTAATCTATTTTTATTCTTAATTGAGTTATTCCAATATGTGTAGCTACCATGTTTAGTCTAATACAACATGTCTACGTGTCTTAATTGTTTATGTGAATTATGTGCAGCACGCTTAGTGAATTTCCTGCTTCTTCCCTGACTGGTACTTAGTCTAAATTGTAAGAATTTCGTGATGTAGTTGTATTTCTATCTTTCGCGCTGCATATTTACTTTGGGACTACGGAACGGTATTCCGGGAGATCCCCCTGTGCTGCATATTTACTTTGGGACTACGGAACGGTATTCCGAGAGATCCTCCTGTACTGCATATTTACTTTGAGACTACGAAACGGTATTTCAGGAGATCCCCCTGTCTTCCATATTTACTTTGGGACTACAGAACGGTATTCCGGGAGACTCCCTGCACATTTACTTTGGGACTACGGAACGGTATTTCGACAGATCCCCTCTGCTCATTTACGTTTGGGACTACGAGACGGTATCCCGGGAGATCCCATGTTGTGCTTCTGTGTACTGAGCTGTTACCTTCTATGATTTTATTGTTGTTAAATTTCAGCCTTTATTTTATTGCGGTATTTTACTCTATATTATTTTATTATATATTTACCAGTAGGCCCCTGACCCGACCTCGTCACTACTCAACCGAGGTTAGGCTTGGCACTTACTGGGTACCGATTGTGGTGTACTCATGCTACTCTCTGCATATGTTTTGCGTGTGCAGGTCCAGGTGTACCTTATCAGCCGCACTATCAGTGAGCCGGGACAGTTTTGGAGACTTCAAGGTATATCTGCCGCGTCCGCAGACTTCAGAGTCCCCTTCTACTCTTTCCCATGTCCATTATCTTCTGTATTTTTCCTTGTTAGACTATGATGTATAGAGACACTAGATCTTTCCTTCTGTAGTTTGTGATTCACGATGTTCCGGGTTTTGGGATTTGTTATGTATTTTTTAATAGTTGGTTAAATTTATATTTTTATTTTATTATTCCGCAAAATATTAGGCTTACCTAGTTGTAGAGACTAGGTGCCGTCACGACGTCACACGGAAAGGAAATTGGGTCGTGACACAATGAAAGAAAGATAATGTGTATATTATGGTCTTAATCTCTTATGAACAACTAATGATCTCTTACGACCTTGATATAGATCTCTTGCGACCATGGTGATTTGAAGCAGGAAATTTGTGTAGTAAACTGTAGGAGATATTAATATAAAATGCAGGAGATTCTTCTGCTGCAATGTAAGAGATATTTCTGTTCACACAAGAGATTGATATATAAAGTATAAGAGATCTCTTATGACTAAATGTTAGATCTCTTACGATTAAATGTTAGATCTCTTACACATGAGATTATAAATTGCAAGATACTAATGAACTTAACAAAAGAGATTTTAGAATAAAGCATAGGAGAAAATCTATGTATAACATGGGAGATAATTAGATTCTAAACATTTAAATATTTGATAGCAATTGGATGGTTCAAAACATTTGTACATTAAGTTTTACTTCCATGAATATTATCCAAAGATTTTCCACCTTTTCTGAATGTTTCTTTAAATACTTCCCAGCCTTGCCTAATCGCTCCTCAAACATATCTATTGCTTCATAATCACATACCTATCAAGGAAAATATATGTATATTTCTATTCAATTATTATAGAATAATTAACCCAAATAGCCGTCCACCCAACCGCTTAAACTAAAAATAGCCGGTGGAGGTATAATATATATATAATTTATGTATTATATGTGTATAATTATGTATAATGAATATATAATCTATGCATATGGCTAAAAAGAGTAAACAATGAATATGACCGGCTATTTGTGTAAAGATCCCTAAATTATAAGATGTTATAAGAAATTAATAACGATTAATTAATAATGAAACTTATAACATAACTTAAACACAACAGATATTAGAATAAACATAAGAGATCATATATATACGTTAAACTAGTTATATAAGAGATTTTACAAAACTTTTAACTAGTACATTAGCAAAAACTTTAAACTAGTTATATAAGAGATCTTACAACAAAACATAAAAGATCATATATAAACTTTAAACTACTTATATAAGAGATCTTACAACAAAACATAAGAGATCATTAACTTTAAAACACAAGGGATATTAGAATAAACATAAGAGATCATATATATATATATATATATATATATATATATATATATATATATATATATATAGGGATTTATGTGAT
>AWOL01S0006661.1:10155-41781 GCA_000715115.1 Nicotiana otophora | reverse complement strand
ATATATATATATATATATATATATATATATATATATATATATATGATACAATGATCATTAGCAATTTAAGACTTTTAAACATTTGAGAAATATTATTAACTTCAAACATAAAATACAAATGGAGAAGAAAAACAACAATCACAATCGATACAAAGTCTTCAAGCTATATTTTTGTTTCGAGCAGCAAATTCGACATTAATTGATATCCCCAGTCTTATTGAATTGTGGAAGTCAAATCATTTCATGGTCCTGGTGAAATGAAAAACGACGAAGAGGAATTCACATGGATTTAGGAAGGGCCTAGATAAAAACAAGAGAAACAAGAATTTGTGTTTCATTTTCCCCAACTTTGATAAATTCGAGTAGAACAAAAAAAATTGAGTTACCTCATTTTTCCCCAGCTTGGACAAGAAATAATGAGGATCTTAGAACATAGAAGAACATAAAGGACTAGAAACACAAAAAAATAGAGAATTTAGAAGCCAACACTCTTTCCGTTGAAATCGACGGAAGGGTTTTCAAGGGAAGGGTTTTGTCTTTCTAAAGAGGTTTTCCTATTGTAAAAGAAAAGTGTTTGATTTTGGTTTACAAATAGGTCCTTTGACATTTGGAGTTTGAAAAGGTAAGCTTCTATATTGCCACATAAGAAAATATATAAGAAAAATAATTTAAAAAGAAAATATTAAAAGAGGTAGGGACATTTACTTAAATTCAATTTGTAAATGGTCATACCATCCAAAGAGCTCGTCTAACCACTTAGGAATTTTCGTTTGGAAATGTGTGAAAATAAGGAATGGTCCACCTAATTAACATGTATTTCGTTCCTCATAAGGAAAAATAAATGAATAAATAATGGAGAATTTTCATAAAGTACACCCCCACAAAAACATTTTTACCAACATAATCATTGGTAAAAAGTAAGGTAATGTCTACGTACACACTTATCATGATCCCAAATTTCCTCCGTAGGATGTCGTGATGGCACCTAGTATCTAAGACTAGGTAAGCCTATCAATGCGGAATAATAATTGAAATATGAAATAAATAAATATGCAATTCACTTAATTACAACTCCCAAAACCCGATAGAAATAAGTCACAAATTTCTAAGAATTTATCCTCAATGTCTCTATATATCAAGGTTTAAAGGAATAAACAAGCAACATGATAATGATAGAAGTGGACTCCGGAGTCTGCGGACGCTGGCAGATATACCTTGAAGTCTCCGTACACAGGTAACTCACTGACGACTGGGAGATGTACCTGGATCTGCACAAAAATATGTGCAGAAGCGTAGTATAAGTACACCACAACGGTACCCAATAAGTGCCAAGCCTAACCTCGGTGGAGTAGTGACGAGGTCAGGTCAGGCCCTGCTGGAAAATAAATAATGGCATGGTAAAATGTCTATAAATATAATAAGATAAAATGACAATAGAAATGAGTCAAGTAGTATGTCACCATTTAATTACACCAAATAATGGCAAATAATACCTCGTGGAAACAAAACAGAATTCTTTTCAACTTTAAGAAAATCACAACAATAATCAAAGGCAACTGTGCCCATAAATCAATATCAACAAGGGCACTCCCGAGGTACCGCTTCGTAGTCCCAAATCATAAATAAATTCACAGTATCTCATTTTTCTTATATCACTGCGAGAGCCTTCACAATTATTTTTAAAGAAAATATTTTTCCCGAAATAGTATCCCGCGCTTTAGCCACCTTATCACACAACGTGACTTCTAGTAGTTTTCCCTACTAGCCACGCGTATCAAGCCACCCTTATCTCACCGCATGCGTTTCAATACCCAGATCTTATACCACCGCATGCGTATCAATATCACAATATATCATAATTTGCATCTCAAATGCCCAAATATTTTAATTTGCCAAAATAAATCAACAGCAATATTTTTCATAATAAAGAGCTCACGGCTCATGCCAAAATAATTCAACAATAATGTTTTTCCACAATAAAGAGCTCACGGCTCCATCACAATGAGTACGAAATCTCACAAAAATATTCGGGAATAAATATCTCAACAAAATAGTATTTCAAAATTTTAGTATGTTGCTTCAATACCAAATTTAAAATGTCAAATAATTCATATTAATAATATTTAATTTAAAGAAAATCAACCTTCAATAATGCACAGAATAAAAGAAACCAAGTTTTAACTAAACAGGTAAAACAATTAGCAGGAAAAGGTCAAGCAAATTTAAACTATAAACATTTAAATCAATGATGAAGAATATAACAAGGTAAAATTATTTAATTAATATGCAACGATGATCTATATAATTTAAATACATAATCTTTCACATTTAGCCAGTGTACACACTCGTCACCTCGTGTACATGAATTTTAACACATTTCAATTTATCACTTCAATACCAATCCTAGGGAAAATTTCCTTCACACAAGGTTAGACAAGTCACTTACTTCGACTTGCTCTAATTTAACCAAGTAGTATGCCTTTTCCTCGATTTTCCGACCCCGATCGACTCGAATCTAGTCATAATTAATTCGATACAGTCAACAAATATTATAGAATCAATTTTATAAGAAAATACTATATTTTTCAATAAAAATACGAAATTGACTCAAAAATTGCCACGTCTCAGAATCCGGCGAAAGTTACGAAATATGAACGCTCATTCAACCACGAGTCTAACCATACCAAAATAACTAAATTCTGATAACAATTCGACCCTCAAATCCTCAAATCTATCCAAGAGGGTTTTCAAATTTTTTCAACTTAAATCACTAATTAATTGTTTAAAACAGTGATGGATTCGGGTAATCTAACCAAGATTGAGTTAAGAACACTTACCCTGATGTTTCCTCTGAAAATCTCCGAAAAATCGCCTCAATCCGAGATCCAAATCGTTAAAAATGGAACTTAAACTCTCTGCCCAGGCTTTTACTCTTCGCGATCACGAACATCCACACGCGATCGCGAAGCACAAATTTTCACTGCCCAGATTTAACTCTACGCAATCGCGGATATCCCCACGTGATCGCAAAGCACAGAGTTCTCAGCTCTACGCGATCGCAGCCCTCTTCACGCGATCGCATAGAGCAAACACGTGACCTCCACTCCTGCTCCGTTACTCTACACGAACATGACCTTCTTCACGCGTTCGCGAGTGACAAAATATCAAAGCTATGCGATCGCATCTCACTTCACGCGATCGCGAAGCACAAAACTTAGTAGCCCTCAATTAACCTTACGCGATTGCAAACAATGCCACGCGATCGTGATGCACATACTAGCCCAACCTACGCGATCGCGGTTGACCTCACGTGATCGCGAAGAACAAAATCAACACTGCCTCAACTAAGCCTACGTGATCGTGTGCCAATCTTTGCGATCGCGAAGAAGGTTTAAAATACTAGAAATCAGCAGCTACCAGCAGTGCCAAAATAAAGGAAAAATACTCTGAATACCATCTGAAACACTCCCGAGCCCATCGGGATCTCAACCAAATATATCAACAAGTTCTAAAATGTCATATGAACTTAGTCGAGTCTACAAATCACATCCAACAACACTAAAAATATGAATCACACATAGATTCAAGCCTAATGAACTTTGAAACTTTCAATTTCTACAAACGACGCCGGATCCTATCAAATTAAGTCCGATTGACCACAAATTTTATACACAAGTCATAAATAATATAACTGAGCTATGAAAATTTTCGAAACTGGATTCCGACCCCGATATCAAAAAATCAACTCCCCGGTCAAACTTCCAAACTTAAATTCCTATTTTAGCCATTTCAATCCTAATTTAACTACGTACTTTCAAATAAAATTTCGAATACGCTCCTAAGTTCAAAATCACCATAAAGAGCTGTTGGAATCATCAAAATTCTATTCCGGGGTCGTTTTCTCAAAATGTCGACCGAAGTCAAACTTAGCATTTTAAGTCCAACTTAAAGAACCAAGTGTTTCGATTTCAACCCGAACACTTCCAAATTTCGAGTCAACCATCCCCGCAAATCATAAATTTATAAAAGCACAGACGTGAAGTTTTATTCAGGGGAGCGGTGTTCTAAAAGTTAAAATGACCGGTTAGATCATTACAACACTATCCTCCCTAGATTCCACTGATAAATTTATTATTTTTGTTGTTAATCATATTGTTTAAATTTAGAGGTGGCTCAACGAAAGTTATAGCCTAAAACCAAATCCTTAATAAGAGGCTTTAAATTATTTAATAATATTTTTTTTGTTCCTTGTTTTGTTTTCGATTTGGGTCGAACTCTTTTGTTTGTATCATGATCATTCCCTTGGTTACCTCCTAGGTCCCACCATTGAAGATATTCAGTAACTCAATTTCACTAAAACTTATATTATATTTTATAAAAAATATATATTAACGGTTAAGATAGTGTCTTTATAAATCTTATAATATTATAATTTGAATTTTATACCAAAAGTATATGTTAGAAAAATTCATTCATTTGGAATAACTCAAGTCTATTTTGAAGTGACAAAAAATATGTTTATGTGCTTTTTATAAGAAATAATCATCTCCAAAAGATACTTTATTTTTTAACTGCATAGTCATCATCAAGTTATTCATTTTCAAATATTGTATGTTCCTTATAAAATTCAGTTATTTATCTGAATAACCTCTATCACATTCCAAAAAATAAAGTATAAATCTAATCTCTTTATTAATAAATTTGTAATATATAAATAATATAAAAAATAACCAATTTTGGGGCCTTCAACTTTGGGGAGCCTAAAGCAATTGCTTTAGTGGCCTCCCCATTGAGCTCGCACGGTTTAAATTGCACAACATAGTCAATATATTTATGCAGCGGTGTTTATACAGCTTATACATTATTATATAATATTGAGTAAATTTTATGGGTGGTTATTCAACTTTGTATTCATTGCGCAAAAATCACTTTTCTTCTTTTTGATACGTAAAAATCATTCAACTTTGTATTCATTACCTAAAAGTCATTTTTCTTTCTTTTGTTACACAAAAATTATTTTACTTTGCTCTATTTAACACAAAATCACCTTGGCCAGATTTTATAATATTTTTACTTGAAAAGTCTATTATGCCTCTGACATTATAAATTCTCTTAGTTATGTAATACCTTATATATTGTATACTATATAATATATTTTTACCTAGATATTTTACATATAATTAAAATAATTTAAATTTATTTATTTATTATTTTTATAATATATTCATACATTTAATTTTTTCATGACACTCAATTTGTTTAATTATATTTAAACACGAACATATTTTAAATAAAAAATGATTTATTATTTATTTGAAGTAATAACAAATAAATTTTTTTAACAAATGATAGTTTTTTATAGTCAATAAAAAATTTAAAAATAGTTTCAGAGATATTTGTGTTTAATATTAAATTTTTTAAAACTTTATCTATTAATATTATTTATTTAAAAGTATTAGTTTGATGTGTCATTGTGCTAAATGTGAGTATTTTATTTATTGGATTAATGAGTATGGCTTGAATGATAAATCAGTGAGCTTTAATTTTATAATTTTCATTAAAAATATTTCATTAAGCATGGTTAAGAACATGGACTTGAGATTTGTTCACGGTAATATTACTGACAAATTTAATAATGCTACTTATATATCTTGAAAATTAACGTTAAAAAAAATTAAATGTACGAATATATTATAAAATTAATATCAAGTTATTTTAATTATATATAAAATACCTGGGTAAAGATATATTATATAGCATATAATATAGAAGGTATTACATAAACGAGATGATTTATAATGTCAAGGGCATAATAGACTTTTCAGATGAAAAATTTGTAAAATCTGATAAAAGTAATTATTGTGATAATTAGAGTACAATAAAATAATTTTTGTGTAACAAAACAAAGAAAAATGACTTTTGGGTAATAAACATAAAGTTGAATGACTTTTACGTAACAAAAGAAAGAAAAATGACTTTTGAGTAATGAACACAAAGTTGAATGACCACCCATGAAATTTACTCTATAATATTTATATACCTATATAAAAAGGAATCTATCTTGGATAAAAATATATAATACTCCTAGTATTTAACAATGTATATGTAACGACTCGACCGGTCATTTTGAGTATTACAACCCTATTGTTTTATTTACTGCTCAAATTATACTTTACAGTTGTTGTGTGAATTGCCGGAGTAATTGGTTCGGGTCCGGTGAGGTTTTTGGAATGAATTGGAACACTTAGTTCCAAGGTTTAAAGTTTAAGTTAAAATAGTGACAGGATGTCGACTTATGTGTAAACGACCTCGAAATTTAATTCTGATGATTCCAATAGCTATCTATGGTGATTTTGGACTTAGGAGCGTGTCTGGAAAGTTAATTAGAGGTATGTAGTGGAATTAGGCTTGAAATGCCGAAAGATGAATTTTTGGGAAGTTTGCCTGGGGGTTGACTTTTTAATATCGAGGTCGAAATTTGATTCTGAAAATTTGAATAAGTCCGTAATGTGAAATGTGACTTGTGTGCAAAATTTGAGGTCAATCGGACGTGAGTTGATAGGTTTCGGTGTCGTTTGTAGAATTCAAAAATTTAGAAATTTATTAGGCTCGAATCCGTGTGTAGTTCGTATTTTTATGATTATTAGGTATGATTTGAGGCCTCGAATAGGTCCGTGTTATGTTATGAAACTTATTGGTAAGTTCGGACGGGGACCCGAGGGCCTCGGGTGAGTTTTGGATGGTTAACGGATTGATTTTTGAATTTGGAAGACTGTTGGAACTGAAGCCTTCTGGTGTAATCGCACCTGCGGAAAGGTAGTCGCAGGTGCGAGCTCGCAAGTGCGAGCAGGGGTGCGCTGAAGCGAGGTGCGCAGGTGCGGAAGATGCTTCGCATGAGCGGAATCGCACCTGCGCGAGAAGGAGCGCAGATGCGGGCAGAGGGCGGTAAGGCATTGGTCGCAGGTGCGAGGGAAAATTCCGCACCTGCATGAGCGTAAATGCGGACGGATGCGCACAGGAGCGGAAACTAGGCAGGCAAGTGGAGTCCGCAAATGCGACTTTTTGCTCGCACAAGCGGATGCGCAGGTGTGCAAATCTTGTCCGCAGATGCGAAAATAGCTGGGGCAGAACCTTAAATTTGAGGGTTCGACATTTTCACCCATTTTTCGAATTTTGGAGCTCGGGTTGTACAATTTTGGAGAGGAAATTTTCCACACAACTTGGGAATAAGTGTTCTTAATTCCTTTCTGATTATATTCCATGAATTAATCTTCATTTTTTATGTAAGATTATTGAATCTTCAAGAGAAATAGAAAGAAATTTCTATAATGTCACAAAACAAAATTTTCAAGTTTGAATACCGATTTGGAGTTGGATTTGAGTAAAATTAGTATGGTTGAACTTGTAATTGGATGGGTTGTCGTATTTTGTGAGTTTCGTCAGATTTGCGTAAAATTAGTATGGTTGAACTTGTAATTGGATGGGTTGTCGTATTTTGTGAGTTTCGTCAGATTTGCGTAAAATTAGTATGGTTGAACTTGTAATTGGATGGGTTGTCGTATTTTGTGAGTTTCGTCAGATTTGCGAGATGTGGGCCCCACGGGTGATTTTTGGGGCGAAATTTTGGATTTTGTAAAATATTAGTATTTTAATATGGAATTAATTCCTATAATTTTTGTGGGCTGAATCAAATTAATTGTTACTAAATTCGAGTTGTTTGGAAGTTGATACACGTAGAATGGAATTTCTGGAGCATTGCTTAGTTTGCTCGACATTGGATTCGGCTTGTTCGAGGTAAGTAACTCTTCTAATCTTGGAATTGAGGGTATGAACCTTGAAAATATGTATTTCGTGAATTGTTGGGAGGTGACGCACATGCTAGGTGACGGGCGTGTGGGCGTGCACAGTAGAAATTGATACGTAATTATTTCTGTGGAATTTTATAGTTAAATAATCTTGGCATTTTTCATGTGGTTTTATGTGTTAAAGAAATTGAGCTGAAAAGCATATTAAAGAAAAACATGTTGAGGCCATGTGCCAGTATTATTGGGACCTACAGAGGTCCTATTACTGTGAATTATTGTGTTAAATTGAAAATTCATACTCAGTCATATTCATTTCATTGCATATCATAACTTAGTTTCTGTTTATATTTATTGATACATCAAATCATCATTTTTGGGCTATTTTTCATGACATTGTGAGCCCGAGAGACTGGAGAGATTGATGACTGAGTGAGGCCGAGGGCCTGATTTGTGAGGATATTTATGGGATCGGGCTGCATGCCGCAACATATTCCATATTTATGAGATCGGGCTGCACGCCGCAATATGTTTGATATCGGCCGAGGGCCTGATTGTTACGATGAGTGTGGATCGGGGCTGCCCGCCTACAACATACTTTATTGTTATAGCACATGAGTTATCCGTGCAGCATGTGAGTTGTCCGTGCAGATTATAGCGCTTGGGCTGAAGGAGCCCCTCCGGAGTCTGTACATACCCCCCAGTGAGCGCAGGTACCTACTGAGTGCGAGTGCCGAGTGCCGAGTGCTGAGTGACTGGGAGGCATGAGTGATTGTGAGGTATGCCCGAGTGGCAAGAGTGATTGTTAGGTATGCCCGAGTGGCAAGAGTGATTGTGAGGTATGCTCGAGTGGCAAGAGTGATTGTGAGGTATGCCCGAGTGGCACGAGTGACTGTGAGGTTTGCCTGAGGGGATGTATATGAGTGATGTTCTGCCCGAGGGGCTGTTTATGATCTTATCACTGAGTTGCATCGCATTGGCATGCACACATGACATACATGCATAGAGATGTATTTTTCCTCATGCTGTACAACATCACATCATTCATGATTTCGGCAAACGATTTGGGTTTTCACTGATGTATTTGAAAGAAAGAACTACTATTTTTGAAAGCATTATTTGGCTGAGTATTTTATCCCTGAGTTACTTCTAGTATTATTTGCTTTATGTTGTTATGGATTATTGTGGACTATTGGTTTTGGACCCGACCTTGGTGGAAGCTCGTCACTACTTTCAACCTACGGCTAGGTTTGTTACTTACTCAGTACATGGGGGCGGTTGTACTGATACTATACTTCTGCAAATTGCGTGCAGATGTTGGTTGCTTTTGTTGATGTGCTCGAGGTTGCGGGATTTGAAGATTTACCTGGGTTCATGTTGTAGCTGCCTCTTGTTCAGGGTAGCCTTAGATTTATAAAAGCTCTATTTATGTATTATTGAAATAGACTATGTATTTATTTCATTTCTGCTTTGTATACTCTATTCTTAGAAACTCATGATTTGTACTATCAGTTCTTGGGAATTGTATAAAATTAGGATCTTTATTCACTTAAATTGCTTTAATAATTATTATTGAAATTGGTTAGTTTGAAATTGGCTTACCTAACGGGATGGGTTAGGTACCATCACGACTAGTTGGATTTTGGGTCGTGACAAGGTGGTATCAGAGCTCTAGATTCATAGGTTCTACAAGTCATGAGCAAGTGTCTAGTAGAGTCTTGTGGATCGGTATGATGACGTCCATATTTATTTTCGAGAGGCTACAGGGCATTTAGGATATACACTTCCCATCTTTCTTTCCTTATCGTGCGAGATTGATTCAGCTTGATATATAGCTCTTTGAATTCCTTCCACGTATTCGTATGCGCACATGAGCGCTCAGTATCAGCTGTGCATCACCGGTTTGTAATTCTATGAATGAGGTTCGAGGTGAGTATTCTGTGTTTTGGTGATGGGACAGTTTGGAGGACTTGAGGCCATGGTTAGATTAGCTCGGTAGCTTCAATTATAACTTGTATATTTGGACTCATATGTCCGGTAACGTTCCTATAAGTGGAATTTGTGGCTTGATGAGCAGTGGAATATCCTTGTGATGAGTACGATGTAAATACGGGATATGTTAAGACGATTTGAATAGGACGAGAAGCGTTTCTGTTAAATGTAAAGGAAAGGCCATTGGGTACTTGATTTCCATTTTGATGTGACGTACAGTCTCGAGTACGAATGTTTTGAAGGAGCTTTCACATTGTTAAATTTTGGGACAGACTAAATTCTCGTGTCTTGTTAATAAGTTTGGACTTGAAAAGATTTAGTGATTGCGGAGAAATTGTGGCTGCAAAAATACATAACAAGATGCTAATTTGAGGCTAGGGAGGTGGGTTATCTCCTGGAGAGTAATCTACGTAGGTGTGTTCCTTGTAATGTGAGTGCATGGTTTCTTTTCTGCCAGTGGGGCATATGTGTGGAGAGTTGAATTTGAATCTTGCTGAGAAAGTTGACTTGAGTGTCAAGAGAAGGATTGCGAGCTTAGCAGATGATTTGAGGTATTTTTATGGTTGGCATTGTATGAGCTTGAGAAGAATTTTTTGTTGAACTGACGGAAGTATTAAGGCAGTAGTAGAGTATGGAGATTGTGAGTTATGCAGTGATTAAATTTATGGCTTTGAGCCAAGTAGGGGAGCCTGCTGCAGACGGCTTAATTTCATGGTTATATATTAAATTTTAGTTTTGGTCTGAGGCATACTTGTGGGTTAGCTATGACTTGCAGAAGTTGAGATCGAGGATGACTCGAATAAGAAATTCCTGGTTAAGGATTATATTGCACGTATGAGTAAATGAAATTCGCGGGATGAGTGAGTTGTTATTGGTGAATGATGTAGTGCGCACGAAGTATGAATTTGATATGTGGTGTTAAAATAGAATTACTTCTTTGAGTGTTGTGGTGCTAATGAGGCACGTGTCTTTTAGCCCATTTGGGTGGTGCAATTAGATTTGAGCAAAGTGGGTGACTCCCGAGAAAATTCCAGTGGGTTTGAGAATTATATATAGCAATTGAGAATGTTTTCTGACTTGTGTATGGATAAAATCCGAGATTTGCGTTTGATGGTGCCTGGAATTGCAAAAATTATATATGACTATGGATTCTACATTTTTGTATAAGGAAGGTAAGAAGAACAATTTCAAATTCACATAAGGTATTGTGAGAGTGAGTGTTATAGTTGTGGTATTTTTGAAGGTGCTTAAGAAGAATACATTTGCTTATGGGCCGTAGGGCGTTGTGGTTCTATGCTAAGGTTTGTAGGGTAAGTTGTGGTTAAAGACCATGGTATTGTAGCAAGAAGAAGTATCAATCTGAAGACAAATTCGGAAGGGACTCGGAGAAAATAGGACAACTGGGTAGTAGGTTGGATCAGTATGGTAATGGATAAAGTCAGTTCTTTGGGTAGATATAATGTGGGGGTTTTCTACAGGTGCTTTGTGGCAATACACCTGGACTTGGCGACCTGCGTGGCTTGGTCGAGTTAGAGGAATTTAGTTTTAAGGGCTTGATTATGTGCAAATGGATTCCAAAGTATTCTTGATAGTTTCTACCGGTGTGGAGAACATGTTGTGTATTGTGATTTTCTCCTGGAAAGAAGCAAGAGAAAGGTTTCTAACTAAAATGGTATGTAAATTATTGGTGACTCAAAGTTGATAATAAGATTCTTGTGCTTTTCACATGATGGCAAGATAGATGTTATGTGTTGTACGAAAGCTAGATTTTCATGTACAAGGTGGCAGTACAGTCTTGAAGAGAAGGTAACGAATGTTGGACAACATGGACGGTTTCAAATAACTAGA
Source organism: Nicotiana otophora (assembly GCA_000715115.1). Lineage (NCBI taxonomy): Eukaryota > Viridiplantae > Streptophyta > Magnoliopsida > Solanales > Solanaceae > Nicotiana > Nicotiana otophora. Next base: position 30,139 of record AWOL01S0006661.1, on the reverse strand, counting down.
TAAATACTATTACTACTTGGTGTTGTATGAGAAAGGGGCGAACTTCAGAAGGTGCATTGTATTTTGACTTACGGATGTATAAATTAGTATTGCGGTACTCACATGGTTGATAGACTGCTGATATTCAAATTTTGTCAAGTGGCACGGAAGAACTTTTAAAGTATTTCTCATGGGATGATCGTGTATGAGAGAGGTGTTAGGCATTCGAGCGGTAGAGATAGAATCAAATATGGTGATTCGCATGTTCTATGGATTTGGAGATTGGGAGTTCTGAAGAGCAGATTGTTTCATGATTGTGGACTGTGAAGTTGTGGCCGAAGCTAGCCAGATGATAAAATGTGTTATAATTCAGTCATTATGGATTTTCAAAGGAATTTTTATCTATTTGTGGGTAACCCGAGTTGATTTGGGGGTCCATAGATAGGCCCAATTAAGATGTATATTTTACACCAAGTCGGAATGGTTGGCTCCATACTGCTATTATTGAGGGATGTGTCATTCGGTTGATGTTGAACTTATTCGTGTTCTCAAATAATCTGTGAGTTACTCCTTTATGCTACGAGGAGTTGTGATTCATTGGTTATGTGCACAGATAGTGCGGTTCTATTTGACCTTTATAGCGAAATTTGAGTGTGATGAGTACATGGTGTATTGCATGATCGATAGCGTAATGCTTATGTCCTTTCAGGTTTTGTGTGGTATTTTTGTCATTTGCCTCTCTGTCGTTATTAATTTGGGGCAGGGTGGCTCGGAGTATATAATATGAACCTCATGTTAGAATCAGGTGATGGTTCTATGGTGTATGATGAATTTTCAGCATTTCGTTGTGGTGGTACTTGTTAATATGGTGGGGCAGTTCTCTCATTTGAGTCATTTTCCATGACTGGGTACATTTGAATGTTGCGTATTGGTGCACGGATGGCACGGGTTGTGGCACCGAGTTATATTGGTGCGGTATGTCTGTGGAACAGTTATGTTTAGTAATATAAGGTCATTGGACCTGGAATGGGTACTATCAGGTTTAATTTCGATATATTCAGGAATAATATTGAAAGTCGGCTCAGAAAGTGATTATGGTTCAGGTTGGGGCGAGAGATCTCCATGACTTGTTGGTCTGATAAAGGGTTACGAGATTCTACGTGTTTCTTTTATCATCAACAGTGTACGAAGGTTTTGGGATGAGGTTTGGTTCGATATGGGTTTAATACTAGTATGCGGTTAGTTTTGGAGTAGTCACTACGATTAGGAATGGTGCTATGAGCATGCAAGTTGGGTAATATGTAGGTGGATTATATTCATGGTTATGGTTATAGATTGATACAACTTGTTCAAACTCATACAATGTGTAAATGTAAGATTCGTGTCTTAAAAGAGATTCTAAAGGTTGAAAATTAAATTCCAAGGCTTATGTGCTAAAGTTAAATCAATGATTTCAGTTGTATTATGTTGTCAAGCCTATATGGAATAGGGTGACGTGGGTTCACCTCCGGGTACGTGTGTGGTAAGGTGGAACAGTGATTTGACGGCTTGGAAATAACTCTTGACATGTTCGAGGATGAACGTATGTTTAAGTGGGGGAGAATGTAATGATCTGACCGGTCGTTTTGAGTACTACAACCTCGTTTCCCCATTTACTGCTCAAATTGTACTTTACAGTTGTTGTGTGAATTGCCGCGGCAATTGGTTCGGGTCGGGTGAGATTTTTGGAATGAATTGGAACACTTAGTTCCAAGGTTTAAAGTTTAAGTTAAAATAGTGACCGTATGTCGACTTATGTGTAAACGACCTCAAAATTTAATTCTAATGATTCCAATAGCTCTGTATGGTGATTTTGGACATAGGAACGTATCTGAAAAGTTAATTGGAGGTTCGTAGTGGAATTAGGCTTGAAATGCCGAAAGATGAATTTTTGGGAAGTTTGACTGGGGGGTTGACTTTTTGATATCGAGGTCAAAATTTGATTCTGAAAATTTGAATAGGTCCGTAATGTGAAATGTGACTTGTGTGCAAAATTTGAGGTCAATCGGACGTCAGTTGTAGGTTTCAGCGTCGTTTGTAGAATTTGTAAATTTGGAAATTTATTAGGCTTGAATCCGTGTGTCGTATTTTTGAGGTTATTAGGTATGATTTGAGGCCTCGAATAGGTCCGTGTTATGTTATGAAACTTGTTGGTATGTTCGGACGGGGATCCGAGAGCCTCGGGTATGTTTCGGATGGTTAACGGATTGATTTTTGAATTTGAAAGACTGCTGGAACTGGAGCCTTCTGGTGTAATCGCACCTGCTGTAAAGTAGTCACAGGTGCGAGCTCGCAAGTGCGAGCAGGGGTGCGCTGAAGCGAGGTGCAAAAGACACTTCGCAGGTGCGGAATCACACCTGCGCGAGAAGGAGCGCAGATGCGGGCACAAGGCTGTGAGGCATTGGTCGCAGATGCGAGGGAAAACTCCACACCTCCGTGAGCACAGATGCGGACGGATGTGCGTAGAAGCGGAAACTGGGTAGACGAGTGGAGTCTGTAAATGCGACATTTTGCTCGCACGAGCGGATGCGCATGTGCGCAAAGCTTGTCCGCAGATGCAGAAATCGCTGGGGCAGAACCTTAAATTCGAGGGTTCGACATTTTCACCCATTTTTCGGATTTTGGAGCTCGTGTTGGGCGATTTTGGAGAGGAACTTTTCCACAAAATTTGGGGGTAAGTGTTCTTAACTCCCTTGTGATTATATTCCATGAATTAATCTTCATTTTTGATGTAAGATTATTGAATCTTCAAGAGAAATAGAAAGAAATTTCTATAATGTCACAAAACAAAAGTTTCAAGTTTGAATACCGATTTGGAGTCGGATTTGAGTGAAATTAGTATGGTTGAACTTGTAATTGGATGGATTGTCGTATTTTGTAAGTTTCGTCGGATTTCGAGATGTGGGCCCCACAGGTAATTTTTGAGGCGCAATTTCGGATATTTGGAAAATATTAGTATTTTAATGTGGAATTAATTCCTATAATTTTTTGTGGGCTTAATCAAATTAATTGTTACTAGATTCGAGCCGTTTAGAAGTTGATATGCGTAGAATGGAATTTCTAGAGTATTGCTTAGCTTGCTCGACATTGGATTCGGCTTGTTCGAGGTAAGTAACTCTTCTAATCTTAGAGTTGAGGGTATGAACCCTGAGAATATGTATTTCGTGAATTGTTGGGAGGTGACGCACATGCTATGTGACGGGCGTGTGGGCGTGCACTATAGAAATTATGACATAATTAATTATGTAAAATTTTATAGTTAAATAATCTTGGCATTTTCCATGCGGTTTTATGTGTTAAAGAAATTGAGCTGAAAAGCATATTAAAAACATTATGTTGAGACTATGTGCCAGTATTATTGGGACCCACAGAGGTCCTATTGCTGTGAATAATTGTGTTAAATTGAAAATTCATACTCAGTCATATTCATTTCATTGAATATCATATCTCTCTCTCTGTTGTTATTTATTGATACATCATATCATTATTTTGAGGCTATTTTCATGACATTGTGAGCCCGAGAGACTGGAGAGATTGATTACTGAGTGAGGCCGAGGGCCTGATTTTTGAGGATATTTATGGGATCGGGTTGCATGCCGCAGCATATTTGATATCGGCCGAGGGCCTGATTGTGAGGATGAGTGTGGATCGGGGCTGCCCGCCTGCAGCATACTTTATTATTATAGCACGTGAGTTGTCCGTGCAGCACGTTAGTTGTCCGTGCAGATTATAGCGCTTGGACTGAAGGAGCCCCTCCGGAGTCTGTACACACCCTCAGTGAGCGCAGTTACCTACTGAGTGCTAGTGCTGAGTGACTGGGAGGCATGAGTGATTGTGAGGTATGCCCGAGTGGCAAGAGTGATTGTGAGATATGCCCGAGTGGCAAGAGTAATTGTGAGGTATGCCCGAGTAGCAAGAGTGATTGTGAGGTATGCCCGAGTGGCACGAGTGACTGTGAGGTTTTCCCGAGGAGTTGTATATGAGTGTTGTTCTGTCCGAGGGGCTGTTTATGATTTTATCACTGAGTTGCATCGCATTGGCATGCACACATGACATACATGCATAGAGATGTATTTTTTCTCATATTGTACAACATCACATCATTCATGATTTCTCACACATTTTGACAGATGGGCATAGTGATGCATTTGTTTTACACGGGTTATCCGGAAGGAAAATAAAACATATTATTTATTATTGAAAAGCTTTTTTGGAGAAATTATTGTTTTCAAACTATTCATATTATAGGCAACTTCGGCAAACGATTTGGATTTTCACTGATATATTTGAAAGAAAGAACTACTATTTTTGAAATCATTATTTGGCTGAGTATTTTATCCCTGAGTTACTTCTGGTATTATTTGCTATATGTTGTTATTGATTGTTGTGGACTATTAGTTTTGGACCCGACCTTGGTGGAAGCTCGTCACTACTTTCAACCTACGGCTAGGTTTGTTGCTTACTCAGTACATGGGGTCGGTTGTACTGATACTACACTTCTGCACATTGCGTGCAGATGTTGGTTGCTGTTGTTGCTGTGCTCGATGGTTGCGGGATTTGAAGATATACCTGCATTCCTGTTGTAGCTGCCTCTTGTTCAGGGTAGCCTTAGATTTATAAAAGCTCTGTTTATGTATTATTTAAACAGACTATGTATTTATTTCATTTCCGCTTTGTATACTCTATTCTTAAAAGCTCGTGATTTGTACTACCGGTTCTTGGGGATTGTATAAGATCAGGATGTTTATTTACTTAAATTATTTTAATAATTATTATTGAAATTGGTTAGTTGGAAATTGGCTTACCTAACGGGATGGGTTAGGTGCCATCACGACTAGTTGGATTTTGGATCGTGACAGTATAAATATGTATTACACGTCATTAACTGCATGCAATGTTTAGTTGAAATTCTAGTTCAAAACAAGTCCTTCAAATCTTCAAACTTTTTAAAATAACCTCCTTAGACTTTTTCCAATAAGTCTAAACAACACCCATTTCAATTTCTCATAAAAATAAATTATAAAATTCAAAATCACTTCTTTAAACTTGTTTAATAATGGTGAATTATCTGTCTAATTTGATTTTCACCACTCAAATCTTACGAAGTCATTATTCTAACCATGATTTGAGCTTCAAACATTCAACAAATTAGGTTTGTCAACTAACAACAAAAGAGGCTATTGGGTTGAAGAAGAGAAATAGGGGACGTGACCTAGCTTTGACATAGGAAATGTGACCTAGCTTTGAAATTGGAATAATAACAATACGGGCTAATCCGAATAAAGCTGAAAAACATGGCTCATTTTGATTTTAAGCTTGAGCCAGGTGACTGAGTGTAAAAATCTCAAAAAGAATCTCAATTTTTGAGATAAAACGCAATTCATGACTTTGTGAATTTTGTCTTTAATCTATACCCATAAACTAAATAACCATGTCAAGTTCTGTCTGTTGTTAAATTTGCACAAAACTTATTGCATCTTCTCAACATTTCTCATTAAGTAAATTGTCATAAACTAGTATATCATATTACTTGATTTACATTAATTTTCCTTTATTTTAGAATTAATGTGATGACCGATAGGTCATTTTGAGTTTTAGCATTTATTTTTGTGTTCCAAGACTTCGACTGGCTCCGTTTAGTATTCTCGATTTACGTGTACAATCCGTGACTTGTTTCGGAAAGTTTTTATGTGAAAAACTGAAGATGATGTGAAATTTTGTCTTAAAAATAATTTGAATTGACTACGGTTAATATTTTATGTAAACGGACCCGAGTCAGTATTTTAATGGTCTCGATAGGCCTGTGTCATGATTTGGGACTTGGGCGTATGTTCGGAATTGAATTCGGAAGTTCCTAACTTGAGTTAACGTGATTTGTTGAAAACAAGTAATTTGAAGGTTTAAGAAATTCTAAGTTTGACCTTAAGTTAACTTTATTACTACCGGGTTCGGATTTTGGCTCCCGAACTTGGTATAAGTTCATTTTATTATTTATGACTTGTCTGCAAAATTTGTGCAAAACGGAGTTGATTTGACGTGATTCAGACGTTCGGTTGATATTTTTAAAGTTCCTAAGTTTCTTTGAAAATTTCATGCATTTTGGTATTTGATTCGTAGTTCTAGGCATTATTTTGGTATTTTGATCGCGCGAGTTAGTTCATACGATATTATTACACTTGTGTGCATGTTTGGTTTGGAGCCAAAGGGGCTTGGGCAAGTTTTGAATAGGCTACAGACCATTTCGGACTTAGGAGATTGCTGGTTTTCAGTGATTTCTGGTGTTTGGTGTTTTGTGCTTCGCGTTTGTGAAGAGAAAAATGGGACATGGGCAGAATTTCTTCATCGCGAACGCATAGGATTATGGGGCCTAGGAATGGGACTTAGCCGTTACTCTTCGCGAACGCGACATCAGGACTGTGAACGCAGAGACAGGTGGGAGTAAGCCTTCGCGAACGCGAAGGCCTTGGACCGTTGTTGCTTCGCGATTGCACCAGGTGTCTCGTGAACACGACGAACACTTGACGCCTAAACTTTAAAACTTATAAAAATTGGGATTTAACCTATTTTTCACTATTTTCACGTTTGAGCTCGGCCTAGAGGTAATTCTGAGGAAATATTTTATCCCAACTTCATAGGTTAGTATATTTTAATTCATTTTCTTCCATTTCCATCAATACCCATTGATTTCTAACCTTTAGTCTATGCTTTTCATGGTAAAAGTTAAGGACTTAGGTAAAGATTCGGGGCTTTGAAAAAAAATGAGATTTAGACCTCAAATTGAGGTCGGATTTCAAAACAAATCACATAATCGGGCTCGAGAGTGAATGGATAATCGGGTTTGGGTCCGAATCTCGGTTTTGACCAAGTGGGCTCGAGGTTGACTTTTGTTGACATTTAAAAAAATAACCTAAATTGAACCTCTTTTATTTGTGGGTAGTTTCTAAAGTTTATTTTGAATTGTATTTTATTATATTCGATTGGTTTGGAGGTGAGTTTTAGAGGAAATGCCCCGGTTGAACTTTGATTTGATTGCGGAGCAAGGTAAGTGTTAGGTCTAACCTTGATTTGAGAAAATTAGGAACCCTTGAACTACATGTTATGTGAATTTTGTGGAAACGGCATATATACGAGGTGACGAGTGCATATGCGCCGTTATGTTACTTGCTTTCATGTTTTCGTTACTTCATAGTATATCTGGTTACATACCTTAATTGCTACATGCTTATTTAAATTTTTCGTACTATAATTGTTACTTGCTATTTAGTTATCCTTGTATTAAATTATTTCTTCCTTCCATGATTCCACGCTTAATTGCTACTTGTCTCTACTTGCTTTACTTACATATTTAAATTGTCTTATGCCTTACTTGTCATATAATTTTGTAATATTTGTTGCCTTCTATGACGTAATTGCACTTGTATGAGTTGTTAATTGATACATACTGATGAGTTGGTGAAGTGAAGATATTCGAGATGTTAGAGATTCTCTGATTATTATGTGATTCTTCATTGCCTCATACATTTACTCTTGTGATGTAGAAATTCTTGTAAGTTTTGGTTGTTGAATTGCTATTATAGATTGAAATTGTTTGGGGAGCAGGTTGCACACCACAATGAAAATTGTAAGGAAATGAAATGAAATGGCAGAATAAGGACGGATTATGATATTGACAGATGACGATATGGTGGTATCGGGTTGCGCGCCACAACAGATTGTATAAGTTGTATTTGTTTGTGACTGTTGGATTTGCCTCGGTATTTGAGATGAGTTTATCAGACTTGTCACTCTAGGCTCTCTCGTAATTGGATTTTGAGTTTGTTACTATGAGTTGACTGCTTTACTACCATTCCTGTCTTTTCTGTTTCTATTCTTATTGCGTATAAGTTATTGTAAGTGACCGCCTTAGCCTCGTCACTACTTCGTCGAAGTTAGGCTCGACACTTATAGAGTACATAGGATTGGTTGTACTCATACTACACTCTGCACTTCTTGTACAGATACCGGAGTTGGTCCCAGCTGCGCTGAGTGAGGTTTGCTCGGATCTAGTTAATAATGGAGACTTGAGGTATAGTTGTACGGCGTCCGCAGCCCTGAAGTCCTCTTCTAAATCATTTTAGCTATTTATTTTGATTCCGACAATTATATGTTATTTCAGACCATTATCTGTAGTACTCTAGATGCTCATGTATTCGTGACACAAGATCTGGAATTGTATTTGAATTTCGTCGTTTAATAATTTATCACTGTATTTCAGACTATTCAATTTCATTGTTGTCATTTAATTTGGAAATGCTTAAAAATGGTTAATAGACATAACTAACGTTGGCTTGCCTAGCATGTGAAATGTTAGGCTCCATCACCATCCCAGGGGTGGGAATTGCAGGTTGTGACAAGTTGGTATCAGAGCACTAGATTGCCTTATGAGTAAGTTTGGTAAGGTCTGGAGGATCGGTATAGAGACGTGTGTACTTATCTTTTGGAGGCTATAAATCTTTAGGAAAATTTCACTCCCTTCTTTGTCTATCGTGCGGTTTATTTCCGTTATTGAAGTTTGAACCATTCTACTCTTATTTTCTCGTAGATGGTGAGAACTCGCACATCATCCACAGCTGGGCAGGAGCCAGAGCCCTCTATTGTAGCCACTACAGAGGGTAGGGGTTGGGGCCGAGGAAGAGGCAAGCTCAACCTAGAACACGAACAACAGCAACACCAATGGCGGAGCCGTAACCTGACTATGAGGAGGAGTTCCCAGTTTAGGCCGCACCAGTTAGACCCGCTCAGGTCCCAGAGGGATTCATATACACTCATGTACTTCAAGACGCTCTAGTCCGCTTAGTAGGAATCATAGATAGTATGGTTCAGACCATAGCATTTCCTATGGAACCAGCTGCCTCTTAGGCCGGGGGAGGAGCACATACTCCCGTCACTCACATTTTGGAGTAGATGGCTCCCCTATACCAGACTCCGGTAGCCCCAATAGTTGAAGTAGTTCAGCCCGTAGTTGCTACACAGCTCGGGAAGAGGCCCGCGATGTCTTCTGAGGTATTGATGAGGTTGGACAAGTTCACAAAGCTCTTTTATGTTCATTATAACGGTGCACCCTCTGAGGAACCACATGATTACTTGGACCATTGACACGAGGTGTTGTGCAACATGGGTATTGTTGAGACCAATGAGATTGAATTTGCAGTGTTCTAGATGACCGATTCTGCCAAGAGGTAGTGACAGGATTTTGAGCGGAGCAGACCAGCTGGTTCACCTTCACTTATCTAGGATCACTTTTCACAGCTATTTCTAGAGAAGTTTATTCATTTCACTCTGAGAGAGGAGTACCGTAGGCAGTTTGAGCACCTTCAGTATGGTAGCTTGACTGTCACCTAGTACGAGACCAGATTTGTTGACCTAGTCCGTCATGCGGCTATGTTGATTCCCATGGATAGGGAAAGGTTGAGGAGGTTTATTGATAGTCTTACCTTGGAATCAGGTTTCAGATGGCCAAGGAGACGGGGGATGATATTTCTTTCTAGAGGGCCGTAGAGATCGCTATGCATATTGAGATGGTTTGTGGTCAGGATAGAGGGTCGACAATCTGAGAAGATACCCCGTCATTTTGGTGGCTTCAGTGGTGCCTCATATGGAGGCAGAGGTTATTTTGGTAGAGGCCACCCTCCTAGGCTGATTCAGTCAACTCTCCTGGTAGCCCATAGTACTTGAGGCGGTTGTGGTTCTTATATGTCTCGTCCTGATCAGCTAATATTCAGTGCACATTCAGCTCGTGTCAGTGCACCACCATTTCAGAGTTACTACATCGGCTATCCGAGCAGTCAGGGTCAGCCTCAGCTTCAGCAGCCATAGCAGTCGAGAGAGTGCTTTGAGTGTGGGGGAATAGGTCACATCAGGAGGTATTTCCCTAGATTATCGAGCATCAGACCTCAGCAGCCGAGAGAGTGCTCCACCACCCGAACAACCAACTAGAGGTGGGGGTCAGGTCGTTAGAGGTGGAGGTCAGGCCATTAGAGGTGGAGGCCAGCCAGCTAAGAGGCGCCCGATGTGCTAAGATTAGAGTAGTGGTGCTGATAAATGTGGATTTTGACCATTTAGTAGCTCTTTTGTGCTTTTGCTCTAGTCCGAAAGTATTGATTTATGTCCCCAAAACTAATGAAAGCGTGAAAATTGTAGGAATATTGGAAGTTTGGTCTCTTACGATGAAATCCAACTCAAAAATGAGTATTCCGACTTAGAAGGCAAGAAGGGGCGCAGAACACAAGAAGTGCGGTCCGCAGAAGAAAGTGCAGATCGCAGAATTCCCTTTGCGGCCGCAGAATAAGTGAAGAAGCCCAGCAGACTTTAAGATGATGTGCGGACCGCTCATGAATTATGCGGTCACAGAACAAGGTTCGCACTGACAAAGAATTCAAAGTTCAGAGAGTGTGCAAATGACAAGACCTCAAGCCTTGCATGAAGTGCAGACCGCACAAGAATTATGCGGCCGTAGAAGATGCATTGCAGCCACAGACCAAATTGTGCGACTGCAGAATCCTAGTCCCTGCAAGCTGAAGCAATCTGCGGATTGCACATGGAATTGTGCGGCCGTAGAATCTCCCAAGGGGTATTTTTGTCAGTGAATTTTGGACCACTATAAATGGACGAGAATCACATTTTAGGTCAAGTTTTGAAGTTTGAGCTGTTGTAGCCGTTGTATTTTGCTATTTTAGGAAGTTTGTGACTATTTTGGGATTTAAACATCATATTTTATTATTTTAATCTTAGATTATGAGTTTAATTAGTATTTCTTGTTTGTTTTCTTTATTTTCCACTATGAGTAGCTAGATTCTTACTAGGGTTGTAACTCAACCCTAGCGTGTAAACCTTATGGGTATTTAATTTAATACTTATTTATGATTGGGTGTTGATTATTTAACCTTGTTTGTGCTTTAATTTTATAATTAATGTTTGCAAACATTGATTGATGCATGTTTGACTTGGTTCTTACTTGAGAAAGAGGTACCTAGTCTAGAAAAACTTGGCTAACTAGAAATTGGGCTAATTAAGGGTTTGATTAGTATAATTAAAGGGTTTAACTAGATATAGTTAGAACCTGACTTGAGCTCATATCCATTATTTAGCTTGATACCCGTTTGGGCTTGAGAAAGCCAAATTGGGAAAAATCACTCCATGACTGAGAGATATTGTGTGGATAACTTAGAGTTGAGAGCTATAATACAACCCAATCAATAAAATAAGTGTTGACGTATCTAACCCATTAGGCGAACGCCTAGGTTAAGGTCACATCCCTAGGCTTTTTAACCATTTGGTAAAAACAACAAAAACAATAATTCGCTTTCTAGTTTTGTCTCTTTAGTTTATAATTGTTAGAGTAATTTAGAAGTAGAAAACAAACTCCTCTGTTTGGAAGCGCAATTTAGTTATTTCATTTGCTCTCGTCAAGTGTATACCCCTAACACCCATATTAAACTCCCTGTGGAAATCGACCCCGACTCTTGTTTAGTACTATTTTTCCAACGACCATTTTCACTCACTATTGAGTGTGGATTGGGATGTGGATCAAAGTTTGGCGCCGTTGCCGGGAGTTAAAATGGTGTTAGCTATATATTTTAGTTTGTTTTTGGAATATCTTCTTTTCCTTCCATGGTAATAACTTGTTTAAGAAATTATAGGTACAAGCATGACGAACAATGAGCTCGAAAATTTGCCTTTGTGGGAATTGGACGGTGAGGAGGAGAAAGTAGAGGAGGTACCTCATGAGCCACAAGCCAATCGGAGAGGGCGGTTACCTCATGAAAATGTGCCCGTTCCTCCCCTACCTCCACCACGAGTGACTCCACATCGGATATTGCCCAATAAAGGTTATGCTAGTACTGTAGTCCCTTCCCGTTTTAGGGCGGGCAACTTCCAAATCACCAATGTGATGCTCACTTTGCTTGAGCAACGGGGTTTCATCACCGGTGCTCCAACTCAAAATGCTTATAAATATTTGAAGGGCTTTGTGGATACATGTTGGGGGAGCAAGCAAACTAATGTTTTCGAGGATGCATTGGGGCTAAAGCTTTTTCCCTTCTCTCTACGGGGGAAAGCTTTAGATTGGTTAGAACAATTGCCTAACTATTCAAGTCACCCTTGGGATGAATTGGCGGAAAAGTTCATTGCTAAGTGTTTCTCTCCCGGGAACATGGCTACACTTCAAGATGAGATCTTGGCATTCAAGCAAGAGCCGAATGAACCACTACACGAAATATGAGAGCGCTATACAACGATGGTTAAGGAATGTCCCAACAACAATATGACGGAAAACATGATTCAATAAACCTTTTATTATGGGATAAACACAACCAACCAATGTGTAGTGAATTAACTAGCCATTGGAAACTTTATGACTATGCCTTATGCGGAGGCGTTTGAAATCTTGGATGCGATAGCGAAACCGTCATTGACTTGGAAATCCCGGGCCAATATTCCACAAGGTGATCCGAATATGATCCACCTTCATAAATAATTGCAAGACAATGGGAAAGCCATTGCCAAATTAACCACTACCATGACTTAACTAGCAAAGGCCCAAATAAATCAAGTGCAAGCTCCTAAGCAAGTTAATGCTATGGAGGGAGTGAATATGATGATGAACAAGATGAGGACCAAGGGTCCACAAGTGCAAACTCGAGTGGAGAACTATGTGAAAAATGATGGTGGTTTTGAGTAAGATGATTCTTATAATGAACAAGAGGAGGAAGTGCAATATGTGAACAATTTTCAAGCGCAAAGAAATAACTTTCAAGGCCCAAACCAACAATAATGGCGACCACAAAATAATCATGGAAATTGGAATTCTAATAATCAAGGAAATTAGCATAACAACAACAATCAAGAAAATTGGAGTGGAAACAACGAAGGAAATTGGGGAGGCAACAATCAAGGTGGATGGAATAAAAATCAAGGCAACCGGGGGTCGGGTTTTCAAAGACCCCCGATGTACCAACAATTGAATAACTCGCCTCCTTATATTTTCTATGGTTCAAGTTCTTAAAACAATGAGATGAGACGTATTGAAAGTATGTTCAAACAAATGATGGAAAAGAATGCCAATACGGATGCCCAACTCGCCTCACAAACACATCAATCCGTAACCTAGAAGTTCAAATGGGGCAAATCTCTTAAGCTCTAAATTCTCATCCTAAGGGGCACTACCAAGTGACACAGTGGTAAACCCAAATGGCAGTAACAATACGGGGCATGACATAGTGGTTGTCACAAGAAGTGGAAGAGGTGGGAATGTACCCACCTCAAGTGGAAGGCGACTTATTGATGATGATCAAGTGATGCAAGAAGAAGATATCCCGAACAATGTTGTTCAAACTAATGATGATGTTCGGATTGATATTGATGATAGTATGGAAGAGACTCAAGAGGAGGCGAACCCGTCTAGGGAACACATTTTTCACATACCGGAGCCGGTAGTGTAAAAGGCTAAGGCACCATTGCCTAAGCCTCCATCTCCATATCTTCAAAGACTTGCCAAGCAAAATGGTGAGAATCAATTCAAGAAGTTCATTTAAATGATGAAGAGTCTTTCTATCAATGTGCCATTGGTTGAAGCTTTGGAACAAATGCCCGGTTATGCAAAGTTTATGAAGGATCTTGTGACAAAGAATCGGTCAATGAATTTTGAGACTATCAAAGTCACTCATCAAGTGAGTGCAATTGTGCATTCAATGGATCCTAAGTGTGAGTATCTCGGTGCTTTCATGATTACTTGTACAATTGGAAGTGCCGAGTTTGCTAAAGCTCTTTGTGATCTTGGGGCAAGTATCGATTTGATGCCCTATTCGGTTTTCAAGACCTTGAAAATTGGGCAACCAAGACCCACATATATGAGATTGTAAATGGCCAATCATACCATGAAAAGGCCGTTGTTTGTGATTGAAGATATTTTGGTCCGGATTGATAAATTCATACTTCCGATAGATTTTGTCATTCTAGATTGTGAGGTTGATTATGAAGTGCCAATTATTCTTGGGAGATCTTTCCTTGCTATGGGTAAGGCTCTTTATGATGTTGAAGCCGGAGAACTCACTTTTCGGGTTGGTAATGAAAAAGTGGTATTCCATGTGTATAAGTCCATGCGGCAACCAAATAGCAATGAGGTGTGTTCTTTTGTGGATTTGGTGACCGATGCCATTGTTGATGATACAAGTGCTACAATCAATGTTGGTGATATATTGGAGTCCGTTTTGCTCAACTTTGATGATGACGAGACGGATGGGTTCATGGAATGTGTGAACTCTTTGCAAGGAATGGGGTCGTACAACTATTCACCCCGGAAATTGTCCTTGGATCTTGAAAATAGGAAGACTCCTCCTACAAATCCTTCTATTAAAGAGCCACCTACCTTGGAGTTGAAGCCATTGCCTCCATATCTTCGGTATGAATGTCTTGGCCCTTGTTCTACTTTACCGGTTATTCTTTCCTCTTATTTGACTAACATGCAGGTAGATTCAACATTAGCGGTACTACAAAAGAGAAAGAAGGCTATTGGGTGGACCTTGGCAGATATTTGGGGTATAAGCCCCACCTTTGGCATGCATAAGATCAAATTGGAAGATGGCGCTAAACCATCTATTGAACATCAAAAAAGACTCAATGAGGCTATGCAAGAAGTTATCAAGAAGGAGATTATCAAGTGGTTGGATGCCGGGGTTATCTACCCCATCTCCGATAATTGATGGACTTCTCAGGTTCAATGTGTCCTAAAGAAGAGGGGCATGACATTGGTCACCAATGAGAAGAGTGAATTGATTCCTAAAAGAACGGTGACCAGTTAGAGGGTGTGTACGGAATATCGCAAGCTCAACAAAGTCACAAGAAAAGATCACTTTCCACTTCCTTTCTTAGATCAAATGCTCGATAGATTGACCGGTCGTGATTTCTATTGCTTTCTTGATGGGTACTCGGGCTACAACCAAATTCTCATTGCTCCTGAATATCAAAAGAAAATAATCTTTACATATCCCTATGGTACTTTTGCTTTCAAGCGGATGCTATTTGGTTTGTGCAATGCACCAACAACTTTTCAAAGGTGTATGATGGCTATTTTCAAGGACACAGTGGAAGACTACCTTGAAGTTTTCATGGATGACTTCTCGGTGGTTGGAGATTCTTTTGATGACTGTTTTACAAATTTGGACGAAGTGTTGGATAGATGTGAAGAAACCAATTTGGTGCTTAATTGGGAGAAATGTCATTTTATGGTCGAGGAAGGTATTGTCCTTGGCAAAAAAATCTCAAGGAATGGAATTAAAGTTGACAAGGCAAAGATTGATGTGATTTCTAAGCTTCCACCCCCAACTTCGGTGAAGGGTGTGCAGAGTTTCTTAGGCCATGCGTGTTTTTACCGGTGCTTCATCAAAGATTGCTCTAAGGCGGTGAACCCGTTGTGCAAGCTTCCTAATAAGGATGCCAAATTTAATTTCAATGATGATTGCATGAGAGCTTTTGAATTGTTGAAGCTCAATTTGATAACTACTCCCATCATCACCGCTCCAAATTGGAGTATGCCTCTTGAACTCATGTGTGATGCAAGTGATGTAGCGGTTGAGGCTATTTTGGGACAACGCATCAACAAGATTTTCCATCCGGTCTACTATGCTAGAAAGACCAAGAATAGTGCCCAAGTCAATCATACCATTACAGAGAAAGAGCTCTTCGCTATTGTGTTTGCAATTGAGAAGTTTCGCCTGTACTTGATGGTTGAAAAGGTTATTGTCCATACGGATCATGCGGCACTTCGTTATCTTATGAGCAAAAAGGACTCAAACGCTCGGTTGATGAGATGTGTGCTCTTGTTACAAGAATTTGATATTGACATACAAGATAGGAAAGGTAGTGAAAACTAAGTGGTGGACCACTTGTCTCGTTTAGAGGAGGACGGGAGGCCGCATGATGGCCTTGAAATCAATGACTCCTTCCCCGATGAGCAAATCTAGGCAATTTCAATGAAAAAGGTGTCATGATTCGCGGACTTAGAAAATTTTCTCATGTGTGGAATTATTTCGGATGAGTTCTCTTCAAGACAAAGGAAGAAGCTCAAAAAGAATTATCAAGATTATTATTTGGATGAACCATACCTTTTCCGGATTTGTACCGATGGGGTGATTACGAGATGTGTACCGGAAGAAGAGCAAGGTGATATTCTTGGGGCTTGTCATTCTTCGCCATATGATGTTCATCATGGTGGAGCGAGAACGGCAACCAAAGTACTTAGTTGTGGTTTCTATTAGCCTACTCTTTACAAAGATGATAGTGAGTTAGTGAAAAGATATGATGAATGTCAACGGGCCGGTGGAATCTCAAAGAAAAATAAAATGCCTCTCACAACCATTTTGGAGATTGATATTTTCGATTTGTGGGGCATTGACTTCATTGTCCCTTTTGTGAGTTCATGTGGAAACACCTACATCTTGGTCGTGATGCATTAATTATCCAAATGGGTTGAGGCCATCGCTTTATCCACCAATGAGGCGAGAAGTGTAGTGGCTTTCTTTAAAAAGAATATTTTCACAAGGTTAGGTACTCCACGTGCAATTATAAGCGATGTGGGGTCATATTTTTGCAACAAGGCTTTTGACACTTTACTTAGCAAGTATGATGTTACTCACAAAGTCACAACTTCCTATCACCCACAGGCTAGTGGGCAAGTGTAAGTCTCCAACTGAGAGATGAAGAGTATCTTGTCTAAAACGGTAAATGCTAATCCAAGAAGCTTGATGATGCATTATGGACTTATCGGATGACTTATAAAACACCTATCGGAATGTCTCCATAGCGGTTGGTGTTCGGAAAAGCTTGTCATCTTCCGGGGGAACTAGAGCACAAGGCAACGTGGGCTCTAAAGAAGTTGAATCTTGATTGGGATGTAGCCGCTAACTTGAGGGTTGCACGTTTGAATGAATTGGATGAGTTCCGGTACCATGCTTATGCGAGTTTGTCCTTGTATAAAGAAAAGATGAAATATCTTCATGACAAATACATTTGGAACAAAGAGTTCAAGGTGGGCGATCTTGTATTGCTGTTCGACTCAAGGTTGAGGATGTTTCCCGGAAAGCTAAAATCCAAGTAGAGTGGTCCTTTTGAAATTATTGGTGTGACACCTTTTGGTGCATTAGACTTGAAGGAAAACAAATAATGAAGTATTCCAAGTTAATGGTCCATGGGTGAAGTACTACTTGGGCAAGGTTGGAGATAACCACGTGGTGGCGGCCATTCACTTCACTTGAGGGTATTCTGCATCGTGCCGCGATGTTAAATCAGGCGCTTCTTGGGAGGCAACCCATGTTCTTTTCCTTTTTCTTTTGTAGTTAGGTGTTGTTTGTGTTCTAACTTTATTTAAAGTGTGCTACATGGATGAGTGTGACTTACAAGAAAGGTGGACAAAAATATGGCTAAGTATTGAAGATTGTGTGGACCGCACATTTCTATGTGCCATGGCAAAAGAGCATTGCGGCGGCACATTTTTCTTGCGGACCGCACATTTGAAATGTTACAAAGTGTCAAAATACCAACTCTCTGAAGTTTGAGCTTGTCAGTGCGGAGGTCGATCTATGATCGCACAAGAAATATGCGGCCGCACCTGAAAATATGTGGAGCATACAATGGGTTCTGAGACAAGTCTACTAGGTAACAGAGTGCGGCCGCACTCGCTTCTTTCCCTTTTCTCAACAAGTTGGTATAAATAGAGGAACAAGGCTCATTTCACACTTTTCCCGCCTCACTTTGTTGATTTTTCTTGAGAGATTTTAACTGTGCTCACACACAACCACCTTGATTATTCACTCATTGCACTCACTCTACTTGGTATGCTTCAATTTCATGTTAAATTTTTGTGTTAGTTTAATTTTTAGATTTTTAGTTCTTTTTAGGCCATCTGTTATTTGAGTTCAATTATGTGTCCATATGGGGTAGATCTAGACTCGGAAATCGTGATACATGCCCTAATGGGTTTGGGGTTAGTGTAATTTCATGTTTTTAGCATGTTACCATGACTAGTTATGGAAGAAATTGAAAAACTCTAAGTAGAGAAAAGTGGTTTGTTCATAACTTTTGAAATCTGCGACCGCACTTGAAATATGTGTGAACTGTAGATCCCTTATCCTGCATACATGTATGACAGTCATAACACTACTGTGTCCAATTGTTTCTCCCTTATCTACATAAGTCCTGAATATGTTGAACAATGAATTGCAACTAACAATCCTCTTTACTTTGGTACAGACAATGGTTCGATCGAGAGGCTGAAGCGACACTTAAAAGGGAAAGGGTGAATCTTCCCGGGCTTGAGGTAGAGGTACCTTGCCCTTTGGCCAGCCTAAGACTATCAGAAAGAAAACCACAGCCGACAAAGGGAGAGGTGCATACCTCTCCGAGTCTAGCTCCTATGTCCTGTCTAGGGGGGTGTCAGAGGGAAACTCAACCTCTGTTTAGGAGGAGCAGACGGCCACACAGTCGAGGCCACAGGGGAGATACCAGCTCAGGGATGAGCCTTCTTCATCTCATAGCACCTCCGAGGGATCGTAGAATGCTATCCAGGCTTTTGAGCCATCAGCTACACCAGTCACAGAGGCGCAACATATACATGAGATACCCGATGATGGTAGAGGAGGAGATGATACAACTACAGGTCTGGAGAGATCAAAGAAGAAAGGGGTTTGGGAAAATAGATTTGTCAGCTTGACCGCCTTCACTAGTTTTCGTATATGGTGGCCAGTGAGATCATTGGCCCTTGAGATACAGTTTTTTTTGAAAGCCTTGGAGACACACAATCTGGGGATCTTGAGGCAATTCAGAGTACGAAAGGGTTGGATGTGGTTCACCGAGAGAGTGGATGATGCCAAAGAATACCCCGTCCGAGAGTTCTATACCGATGTTGCTCATATAAAGAAAGTGACGAAGGTGACCAAAGTGCACAACCTCAAGGTGAGGTTTGATCAGCATACGCTAAACGCATACTTGGGCTTCGAGGATGTTGAGCCAAAGGAGTATCTGGATAAATGCACAATGAAGGAGGAAGTCCGACCTTCGATGGCTGAGATTTTAGCACCACCGGGGCCACCACCATCATGGATTATTGCTAGGGTTTCCATCCACTGAAGCACTTTGAGTTTTGAGGCGAAAGGGTGGAAAACCTCTGTCTGCAGCAGATTGGACCCAAGCCAGAATGAGACTCATCTTCCGATTCCTCGGGCAGTGCTTGTGGCTTCCATCATGGCCGGGTAGCTAATCAATATGGGTGCTATGATGACGGCCAACATTTTCGTGATTGCACGGCAGGATAGTTTGGCCTACCCTTATCCCAACACAATCATAGAGCACCTCACTAATTCAGAGGTAGAGGCGAGAGATTGTGACACCAAGATGAAGCTGAAGAAGCCATTCGACTGGTATTCACTGATGGATGCGAACAACCCAAAGAAGAAAGTCCAGCCTTCTACCAACACAAGCCAGTCTAATGAGCAGTGATAGTTTCTAAGATAGCTGATCTTCCATCCACCTATGTTGAGCCTTCTTCCAGTGCCGCTGCTATGCCTCCGCCATCATCAATAAATCCCATTTCAGCTCCTACCACAACCCCTAGGGAAACTCTAACCTAGGCAAGTGGGCCGGTCCAAGACTGGGACTGCCCAGGACCGCGACCTATATGGGTAGTGGTCCTAAACGGTCCTAACCGTTTAAGACCGGAACCGGGGGGATGTGGGCCTGCAAGTGGGTCGGTCCTTTGCGCGAGACCCGCAAGACCGGACCATTTCGGACTGGGACCGGACCGGTCCTAGCGGGCCTAAATGGTCCCGACGACTCCAAATTTTAAAAAATAAATCTTCCCGTTGGGGCATTTAAAATGTAGCCATTTTCTCTGTCAAAATAGTCGTTGGTTATTTATAAAATAGCCATTTAACCCCCC
>AWOL01S0006660.1:0-108420 GCA_000715115.1 Nicotiana otophora | reverse complement strand
ATAAACAGGGATCGGACTGCACGCCGCAGCAGGTATTGTATAGCGCTGAGTGATTGAGTGTGCTGAGCACAGTAAGAGAGAATGCGAGACAATGATATTGAGTACTCTGAGAGAGTGTGAGTACATGAGTGCAATCTCTGAGATACATTGCATTGACATGCACACATGACATATATGCATAGAGATGTATTTTCCTCATGCTGTACGGTATCACATTATTCATGATTTCTTACACATGTTGAAAGATGGGTATAGTGATGCATTTGTTTTACACTGGTTATCTAGGAAAGAAAATGAGATATTTTATTTATTACTGAAAGGATTTTGGAAAAATTAATGTTCTCAAATTATTCATATTTTTGCCGATGGCAAACGATTTGGATTTTCACTGATGTATTTGAAAGGAAGAACTATTATTTTTGAAATTAGGATTTGGCTGAGCATTTTATCTTTGTGTTTCTTCTGGCATTATTTGCTTTATGTGGTTATGGACTGTTGTGGACTAGTGATTTTGGACCCCGACCTTGGAAGAAGTTCGTCACTGCTTTCAACCTAAAGCTAGGTTTGTTACTTACTCACTACATGGGATCGGTTGTACTGATACTATACTTCTGCACATTTCGTGCAGATGTTGGCTGTTGTTGTTGCTGTGCTCGATGGTTGCGAGATTTGAAGATGTACATGCGTTCCTGTTGTAGCTGCCTCTTGTTCAGGGTGGCCTTAGATTTATAAATGCTCTGTTTAAGTATTATTCAAACAGGCTATATATTTATTTCATTTTCGCTTTGTATACTCTATTCTTAGAAGCTCATGATTTGTACTACAAGTTCTTGGGGAATATATAAGGTTAAGATAATTATTTACTTAAATTTCTTTAATAATTGTTATTGAAATTGGATAGTTGAAAGTTGGCTTACCTAGCGGGTTGGGTTAGGTGTCATTACGACTAGTTGGATTTTGGGTCGTGACAATATTCTAATAAATACTACTCCCTAGATACAAATTCTCTCATTACCTTTTGGTAAACTCTTTTACCCAATATCAACTTATAGAAGTACTTATGAAATGACATCACCTCAAGTTCAGACAACATAATTTTAGTTAATAAGAATATATTTTGTTATAATTTGTTATTAATTTTTTATCAAGTATATTTTATTAATTAATACCACAAGAAAGAAGAAAATCAGATAACTTCAATAATTGGAGGCAAAGCTTGAAGTTACTACGAGGCATCTGAAGTATAACTTATTTATTTATTAAGTTAACTAAATCAGATCAATTCAACATTTTTCAGGAACCTACAATTTTTTATTTTGATATTTATTTTATAAGTTATATATATTATTTAATAACGTTATATGTAATTTCTTAAAATCGATGTACTCAATAGTATGAGGTACAAATGCAATAATTTATTATTTTTATGTATACTTTATATTAATTATTACTATACACACGTGCAACGCTCGTACACTAATACTAATGTCCTTAAATATGCATAACCATCAAAGATGAGGTCGTCAAGAATTATACGTTCACCATATTTTATAGATATAAATGGCATTCTACTACTCACTATTTTGTTCTCATTTTTCCTTTTTCTTTCCGGAAAGGGGAGATTTGTCCGAAAACTCTAGCTCAAACTTATCTCTCAATATTTTTTTTTATTTCTCATTCGGTGTATGATATTCGCATTGGGACACAATTAAATTTAAATTCGCATTAATAAATTTCACATTAAAAAGTAAAAGCTCACCAACAAAAATAACTTGAATTTTATTATCTCTCAACATTTTACTACTAAAAAATGGTCTAGGGAAAAAGCACTCGCCTACTTTTCATAATTTATATGGGTTTGATTCGTCGAAAAATATGATGACTAATCATTACAAAAAAATACACATTCTTTTGGAAAGTGAGACACATGGTAAATGATTCAAAAGCGTACCTTGCGATGAAGGAGATGCTCGTCCCTAACACACAATTCAATAATAAAAAAACTATACTTCTAATTCTAGTAGTAACTTTTTAGCTGTAATTGTTCCAATGATATTTTGCTGTATTCTTTTTGTGTGTGTTAACTTTAGGGGGAAAAAGGAGAAAGATGCTCGAAATTTCACATCTTGCAATCTCATCAAAGTTTGACTTCCATCATTCTACTTTATCTATTTCATTTCATGCAACGCTTTCCTTTTTCTTTTGCTTGTTTTAAAATGTTTTGCAGCTTTACATATTTGAAAAGTTTGTATTTTATTTTAATTTATTTTATTGATATTTTTATACAAATAATATGACATATTTAAAATTATAAATATTTTTGTATATTTTGCTATGTTATATGTATAATAGCTTATGCATTAAAAGTCTTTCTTACTAAACTTTATATCAAGTCAAATATTATCCTATAAGTTGGAATAGAAGTAGTATTTAAATTCAATATGTTTTTCTGGTTTGGCAGTCGCGGGGGGGGGGACGTGTGCAGACCTACAGTTTGACCAAAAATTTAAATAATTAAATTTATGTAAATAAAGGTTAATCCTAATTAATAATAATGTTCTTAGATCTTAATATTAGAAAAAGCAATTGGCAGGTGTTCATGCGGATAGTAAAGGCACCACGTGATAAATGCTCTGAAAAACTAAGAACAGTGGTATAACATATAATATTTGATAGGCAATAATAAATAGCATTTAAGTGGATAAGAGGAATGATTCAATCAATAAAAGATGGAATAAAAGAACCTTCCGCCTGACAATGATTGAAAGACAAATCATTGAATAATCGAAGATTTCTCAGATCTGATGGTAAAGTGTCGATTAGAATTTCAGTGAGAAGTAGATCTTTGTATCGAGTGAAGACCGAATCTTTTTGTCAAAGTGCTTTTCTTACAAAAAAATCAATGTCCCTCCTATCATTATTTTTTATTCTATTTATATGGGGCATACTTCCAAGAAACCATAAAAGTACAAGTACAAAGAATATTCAAGAGAATATTCTCTTTAATATCCTATCTTGAAAACTAGTCATTTCAGCGCTATTGAACGTACTTGACATCGACCTCAATCCTTGTTGACACCTTGATTACGACTTTCATCGACTTTTCGACCGCGGGCCGTGCGACTTCTCGGATCGTCTTAACAAGTGACATCTTGAGGATTCTTCCCGTAATGTTATCTCGTCCCGAATAATCTCAGGGCAGATTTTGACCCATACACCTACGGTTGATTCGCTATTGCTTTTAATTTTATACGGTTAATATTATGATAATTCACATAGGTATATGCTTTTGTTTTAACGAGAGAAAATAATTCCAAAATGTAAGAAGAAAATAAATGAAAAGAGGACCACAGTGAGAAAGGGAAATAGCATAGGGGGTACAGGAATCTCAGCGCTTAAAGCGGGTGACCTTTTTTCTTTTGGGGTCCTATTTGTAAATGGAAAGATTATCCAACATGTAGCCCAACACCATGCCAACATAATCTATTTTTGCAATCTAAAAATGGAAGAATTAACCTGAATGACAGCTCACCGGACGTCTAAACTTAAAATAGCCAACGATATATAATATATGTATAGTATATATATAATTGTATACAATAAGTGTATAGTTTATGTATATCAGCTAGAGAAGATAAACAATGAATCTGTTAGGTTATTTGTGTAAAGATCCCTTCTAAATTTTTATAATACTATAAAATTATGTAGATTCAAAATAAATTGCTACAGTATATCATAGTAGGGGTTAATTATAGAGAAAATCACTCAGTATAATTGTAGAAATTACCAAATTAATTTCTAATCAATAGATCACTCAACTTTACACTAAATATCCTAAAATATTATTTTCACCAAAATTGGTGAAGATTTGGCGGGAAATCGTTATATTCCATCACCAAAATTGTGTATGGAAATAACTGTTATACGATAAAATATTAGAAGCTCGTTCACTTTTTCTACCCTTACAAAATAGTTTTCACGTTGGATAAAATTATAATTTAAGTTATCTTTCTAATAATTAGGTCCATAAATCTTTCCTTATTAAACTAGGTAGAAAGTTTCAATATTTAAGACTTAAAAATTAATCAATATTTTACATCATATAAATTATATTAATTAAATTTTTTTTCATATACGTAACATTTAAGACGCTTAACGTGATGAGCACAGATAACCTGAGATCATCACAAAAGAAAAAACATAAAAATACATACAAGGAAAGTACACGTAGCACGTAAAACTGTTTCAACGCAAAGCAAAAAAGTAATCCATGTACATTTAAAGTCCCCAAAATAATTCTTTGATAGCAAAGTTAATCATACAAAAACGTAAAAGTCTAAACCGAACATGATAACTTGTGAAATTAAACGCATAAAATTCTGAAACTTGAACAAAATATGAGTTGAATATTTGAATGATGATTGAGAACGTATGAGATACAGTTTTCTCCTTTATTGGCTATTAATATTAATCAATTTTAGGAAAACTTACACTTTTATTTTATAACTTAAATATAATTTTCTAAACCAAAATTAATTATTGAGATCGATAATACACGCAATACGCTATTGTGTGTATAAGAAAACTTCTTTAAACATAATATATTAGTGAAATAAAAAACTTGGAAAAGGAGAATGGGGGATTGGCATATGTCATTTTAATAGTGAGAAGGTCGTTGAGTAAAAATCCAAGGGCATGGCAAGCATGTCATAGGTAACGTGAGGGAAGCACAGTTGCACCCTTTAATTAATTTGTTCTTTTCCTCACTCTCTTTTGTCATCTTTTACGACCCTCTTCATAACCTATTCACGGGTATTTGTCTGCTACTCCATTCTCTGTAGTTTTGTCTTTTCATTTTCTTTTTCTTATATATTCTTTGTTTTATTTTAATTGACACTTCTTCATTTTTAAAAAATAATATTATTATGTTATAATATTGGGAAAGTCTTTATCCTTGCATGTTCTTATAATTATAAGTGCGTTATCGCATGTTTAAGATTACGAGTTCAAATGACATTTTTTATGTGACAATTTTTTCTTTTTAGTTTATCAAATTTTATGCTCAGTTAAATATTATCGTGTGAAATAAAATAATAAAAATATAAGTATATATTTGTTTTTGCGTATATGAAGAAAAGACTTTCAAAATTTGAGTGTTTTATTACTTTAGACACTACTCAGTACTCACATGTAGGAGTAGTAAATAAGAATTGGGTGTTAATTAGGGTGTGTTACTCATTGCTCATTAATATAGAAACTCAAAAGAAGAATAAAAGTAGATAATTTCCTCTAACACTTTCCCTTAAATTTGCTCCCCCCCCCCCCCCCCCTCTTCTACTTGTCATGATTATTGATTCTTGGGCCATATTTCGTGCAATGAGACTACAAATATATTCTGTAGCTCGGGAAAACAAGTTAACTCACGTTGAACTTAAATTTTTTTCCGAGTTTAACTTATCTCTGTATATAACCAATTTTGGTGAACCTGTTTGATTGAGTACGGGGTTTAAAAAAAAATGAAGACTTTTGAAATTTGTGGTCCTAAGTAAATCAAAAAGGGCCCCAGAGTATTTGTATAGTTATTTGTGTAGAATTGTAAGTTTAAACTAAATTATTTTCAAATTTAAAAATGGCTCATTCTTTTTGGAACGGACCAAAAAAAAAATAATTTCACATAAATTGGAACATAAGAATTATCAGAAGGATTATCTCTTTCCTAGGATTCTCTCTTACCAAATCTTGTGCTAATGCCTTTAAGATTTGAAAAACATAAGCAAATCACAAGATTAATAGGTTGGTAAGTCCATTTTTAGTTTTTTTTCAGTGATAATGCTAAGAGCTAGTACTAGTGCTAATATGAGAAAAAAGAAGACATTTTTGGCTATTGACATCAGGGGTGTTCATGAAAATCCGAAAAATCGAACCAAACCAACCAAAAATAACCGATTTTTTAGGTTTGGTTTGATTTTGGTTTTAAATTTTAAAAACCGATCAAATTTGGTTTGGTTTTAGTTTTAATTAAAAAATAACCGAAAAAATTGAACCAAACCGATTGTAAAAGTAGCTATTTAAATTTATTATTACACATATATATATGTATATTTTTATATAAAGTTTCTAAAATTTTATGGTACATACTAGCCATTTGTATTTTTAGTCTAGTTCTTTGCTATTATAATAATTTAATTCTTTGCCTTCTAGTTTGATTGGTAGTTTTCGTTTACTAAGTAGAAGAATTTATTTCATGTTAAAAATAATCGATTTTTAATTGAGTACTTAAGTTATTCATCACTATTTGAGTCAATTATCATCAATATATATTGGTAAATAATAGATTTCTCAAAGATCAGTTGGTTTGGTAGCGTTAAGTTGAAAATGTAATCGCCGGAATATGTGTTTAGTAGTGTATGTTTCATATTTAAGAAAAAACCGACAAATAATCGAAAAAACCGATAAATAACCGAAAAAACCAAAAAATCAATAAAAATTAAATCGATAAAAAACCAACTTAATTGATTTGATTTAGTTACAATATTTAAAAAATCGACTTACTTGATTTGATTTTTTTTTTATAGAAAAAACCGACCCAAACCGAACATGAATACCTCTAATTTGCATCGACTTAACTTTTGTTGCGTATATCAGTTTGATAGATTCTAGCTAGATATGTCCAAACCCCAAAACCTGTATATGCATTGATTGATAGAAGTGATTTCTCCATTTTGTTAAAAAAAGTTGGAATATATTCCTTTTCAAGAACATTTTTTGGGGTCACAAAATTACAAACTGTCCTTTATTATCTACTCTCATGACATAATTTGCATTGACTTTTGCTGTTTAGCAGCTTTTAGATACATATACAGACCCTTCATTAGATTTCAACTTTACTTATTTTGATATAAAAAAAACTTATTATTTGTACATTTTCTTGAGTAATGACTTCCCGGATAATAACTTTCACCTAACCGGTAAAGTTGATATCATTTAATCATAAAAAAGTTAATAATTCAAGCTACGAAAACAACCTTTTAAAAAATACAAAATAAGAATACATATACAATAAATATTTGTGACTTACTCTTTCTCGACCCCGCGCAAATGATAGATAAGTGCACTGGCCTGCCATTTATTGACCTTTTTGTACACTCCCACATTTCACTATAACCTAAACTAATACTCTCTCACTCAGTTTCTTTCACCTTCTCTCCAATGGCAACTCTCTGCAAATCCTCCATCTTTCTCTTATTGTCATTCTCATTGTTTCTTCTGAATTCTGCTTTAGATGAAGCTGATATTCTTCTAACATTTAAGGACTCCATTAATGACCCTTTAAACCTTCTTTCAAGCTGGTCTAATACCACAACTATTCACCACTGTAACTGGACTGGTATTACTTGTACATCTTCCATCTCTACTATTAACCTCCAAAGTTTGAATCTTTCTGGTGAAATCTCACCTTCTATATGTCAACTACCCAATCTTGCTCATCTCAACCTTGCAAATAACCTCTTTAACCAGCCTATACCTCTGCATCTTTCACAGTGTGGTTCCTTAGAAACTCTGAATCTTAGCAACAATCTCATTTGGGGCACTATTCCTGAACAGATTTCTCAGTTTGGTTCACTCAAAGTTGTTGATTTTAGTAGAAACCATCTTGAAGGAAGAATCCCAGAAGGGATCGGGTCATTGAAAGAGCTTCAAGTTCTTAACTTTGGTAGCAACTTGCTCTCAGGTGAAGTTCCAATGGTTCTTGGTAACTTCACTGAACTTATGGTTCTTGATTTGTCCCAAAATCCATTCTTGGTAAGTGAGATTCCTAGAGATATTGGTAAACTTAGTAAGCTTCAGAAGCTTTTGTTGCAAAGTTCTGGTT
This sequence comes from Nicotiana otophora, assembly GCA_000715115.1. Taxonomy (NCBI): domain Eukaryota; kingdom Viridiplantae; phylum Streptophyta; class Magnoliopsida; order Solanales; family Solanaceae; genus Nicotiana; species Nicotiana otophora. The sequence goes on along the minus strand of AWOL01S0006660.1, from coordinate 100,547 downwards.
TTTATGGTGAAATACCAAACTTCTTTGAGGGTTTAAAAAGTTTGGTCATTTTGGACTTATCACAGAACAATATTACTGGTATTTTACCTCAAGTTGGTTTTTCTCTACCAAATTTGGTCTCTTTTGATGTTTCACAAAACAAGCTTTTTGGGGCATTTCCAAATGGTATATGTGAAGCAAAAGGTCTTGTTGATCTTGGTTTACATACTAATTTCTTTAATGGTTCAATACCTAATGATTCCATTAATGAGTGCATGAATCTTGAAAGTTTTCAAGTTCAGAACAATTTGTTCTCTGGGAATTTCCCTTCATGGTTATGGTCATTGCCTAAAATCAAGCTCATCAGAGCTGAAAACAACAGGTTTTTTGGTGAAATTCCTGATTCAATATCACAGGCTGCTCAGTTAGAGCAAGTTCAGATTGATAATAATAGCTTTACTAGTAAAATTCCACAAGGTCTTGGGCTGATTAGAAACTTGTACAGATTTTCTGCATCTCTAAATGGTTTGTATGGTGAGCTTCCTCCAAATTTCTGTGATTCACCAGTAATGAGCATAATAAATTTGTCTCATAATTACCTTTCTGGCAAAATTCCTGAACTGAAGAAGTGTAAAAAATTAGTCTCATTGTCACTGGCTGATAACAATTTAATTGGTGAAATACCAAAATCCCTTGGTGCATTGCCTGTTTTGACATATCTTGATCTTTCTCACAATAATCTCACTGGTGAAATACCAGAAGAGCTTCAGAACTTGAAGCTTGCTTTATTTAATGTCTCCTTCAATCGACTATCCGGTAGAGTTCCAGCTTCATTGATTTCTGGCCTTCCGGCTTCGTTCTTGCAAGGAAATCCTGACCTCTGTGGTCCAGGATTTCCCAATTCTTGCTCAGAAGAAAAGGCTACGCCTAAGGGTGTGAATCTTTCAAAATTGGCCTCTGCCTTAATTTCAGTAACTTTAGCTCTTGCAATTTTGATTATTGCTGTTGGATTTTACACGATAAGGCGGTCTAGGAAACAAAGATCTGAAATGGATGGTTGGAGATCAGTTTTCTTTTACCCTTTGAGAGTTACTGAGAATGATCTGATGATGTCAATGACTGAGAAGAATGCTAGAGGAAATGGAGGGACGTTTGGAAGAGTTTATATTATGAACTTACCAAGTGGTGAGCTGATTGCTGTGAAGAAGTTAATGAATTTTGGGAGTCAGTCTTCAAAATCTTTGAAAACTGAGATTAAGACATTAGCTAAGATCAGGCATAAGAACATCACAAAGATTCTTGGATTTTGTTACTCTAATGATGCCATATTCTTGATTTATGAATATCTAGCAAGAGGAAGCTTAGGGGATTTGATTGGGAAATCTGATTTTCAATTACAATGGAGTGTTAGGTTGAAGATTGCTATTGGAGTTGCTCAAGGATTGGCATATCTTCATAAAGATTACCTTCCTCATTTACTTCATCGAAACTTGAAATCGACTAATATCCTTCTCGATGCTGATTATGAACCAAAGATCACAGATTTTGCTCTAGATCGGATAGTTGGAGAAGCTGCATTTAAGTCATCTCTGGCTTCTGATGCTTCATCTTCCTGTTATTTGGCACCAGGTACGTAACCTATAGTTGATTGTTATGAACTACTATCGACCTAATATCCTTGGTTCCTTGTTATATATGCAATTATTCAGTGATTTCCAAGGTAGTTCGAGGTAAGAAAAGGTTCACTTTCTTGAGCAAATATTAATGTCTGCTCTATGGTTGGATTCTTGGATTATTCTTCTGTGTAATTTGACTAATTCAGTAGTAAAATAACATATTAATGTGATTAGTTATCTTGCTATTACTTGAACAACATCTCATTTGCGCTGATGTTTGTTTGCAGAATATGGTTACACAAAAAGGAGTAGTGAGCAAATGGACACATATAGCTTTGGTGTGATCCTACTAGAGCTTATAACAGGCAGACAAGCTGAAGAAACAGAATCTGGAGAGGGCTCTCTTGATGTGGTAAAGTGGGTAAGGAGGAAAATCAACATTACCAATGGAGCACTACAAGTTCTTGATCCCAAAATTTCAAGTGCTTCTCAACATGAAATGCTTGGAGCTCTCGAGATTGCTGTACGTTGCACGACTGTAATGCCAGAGAAACGACCTTCAATGTTCGAAGTTGTGAGGGTATTGCAGTGTCTGGATTCAAGATCCAAGCTAATAACATATCGAGAGGAACAATCCACTTCCAGCTATAGTTCAGTTCCTCTCTGAACTTTCAACAAATTCTCACCATCCTTTATTTTGTGAATTCTACTTCAATACTACATGTCTGTTTTGAAATCCTTGCTAGATTGTGGGGTATGCTTGGAAATGCTGTACTTTTTATTTTTATTTTTTAACTCTACACAGTTTGTTACTTTTGTCCTAATCAACATAATACGAGGTCTTTAACCCTGTTTATGTTGTCCATTTCTGTATATTATCTTAAGCATAATCTCCGGTCTCACTTCTAGTTTTGATGGTTGACTTTGTTATTAACTTTTGATGATAATTCTAGAGGTAATTATACCCCTTTGACAATCTACAATTATGATGTAGTGGGGGATTATGGGACAAAAATATAGCTTTTCGGAAATCTTCCGTGCCGATCTCCCCCCTATAAAAAAGTATGGGGAAGCGCGAAGAGCTAAGCCAAAGCAAAAGGTAGAGATTATCATTCAAGATTAAGAAGGATCAATTGGAAGTCTTAACATTATTATGGGAAATCGGCATTCCATGACAAGTCAACCCACTAAATGGCATAAAGGAGCCCAATCTTCAACAAATGTGTTATGTCGGAGCCAAGCTCAAATTGAAACCCTATTATTAAATTGGGAATTGATTATGTATTACCCAGCTGAAATATTAGACGAGTAGTATTAGTAAGAAGGTGACGTGACAGCAGGAGATAGCATTTCACTCACACGTGGAGAATTACTTAGATTAGTGATAGACAACTCACATTAGAGTTAGCCTAAACAAATAAAGTGCCCATATGAATTAGTTAGTTGGGATGTTACCTTCAATTGGGCCGTTAAATATCCAACTAAAAGAATCGCCTGACAGTTATGAATCCAGTAATTTCTCATTTCTCTTTCTTCTCTTCGATACTCTCTCTCTCTCTTTCTAATTCCTTTCCTCATCCTTCTTCTCTTCTACTTATATGAATCCACTATTGCAGTACAATTGGAGCTCCTTTATGGTTTTACTTATAATTCATAGGAGCAATTGAGGTGGTAGTGGATTGTAATAGCTATAAATCAATAAAACTCTTGAATTTCTCCCTAAATTTATTCTTTTCAATTCAAGTACATTACATTTGGTATCAGAGCCCATTCCTGACCCAAACATTATGACAGTAACAGAAACTCAATCCAAAACTCGGGAGAAAAATATAAACAAATTGGAGACCCACCTGTAGAATCACATAGTGGAAGCAGGGAAGAAGGCAGATTCTATAGATGCCAAGATGGATGGTTTGACACATCAAATTGGTTGTTGATGGAGAGACTGCTCCCAAGTCAAGCTGGCATATTAAGTAGTGTACCAGTAGACAACGATGGGTAAGGGGGTAGATCATGAATGGATCAGTTTACTCACTCCATGGCAGTTGAGAGACCTCATCACAACAATCACATCAACTCCAACTCTAGAGTGGAGTTTCCCCATTTTGATGGTGCATCAGGATCAAACCCTTATTTTTTGCTGAGGAAGTGTGAGAGGTATTTTCATTATAACCACATCTCGATAGCAGAGCAAAAGTTAGAGGAGGCTGTCCTTCATCTCAATGGAAGGGCAGAAGCCTGGTATTTTTCCTACCAATTGAGCAGGGGGAGTATCAGTTGGCAAGAGTTATATGAAGAACTTTGCAAAATATTTCAAGATGCAGATAACAACAAATTCAATATTATTGGGAAATTCAAAAACATTGAGCAGAAAGGGTAGGTAAATGACTACTTGGAAAAATTTGATGATTTGAAAGACTGGGTCCTCATTAGGACTCCAATAATACCTGAAGGATTCTTTTTAGAGTTCTTTGTAGAGAGACTGAAGGAATACATCAGACACACTATTAAGATGTTAAATCCCTATACCTTGAGTCAAGCTGATAAAAAGGCTAGACATCAGGAGAAGGTAATTGACTCTTGGAATAGGAAAGGAAAGACCACCTGAGAAAATAAGACCTACTTCTACAACTTCAACACACATCAACACACAGAATCATGGCATAGTCAATAAGGAAGCATATCCACACACTTATACTGCAAATAAGGGATTTGACAATAGGAGGAATAATGGCCTATGCTACAATGCAAACAGAAGCAGATCAATGCCATGGCTGCCTTTGAAGAGCAAGAAGAGGTGGACCAACATGGGAAAAATACAGTGGAGAAGGATGCTATATTAGAGATCCAGGAGGGAGAAGTAATGGATGGAGCAATTAGCTTGAATGCCTTGTCAGAAACTGAGGTTCCAAACACAATCAAGCTAAAAGGAGAATCTAAGAAGAACTATATGAGTATTCTCTTAGATTTTGGGAGTACTCACAATTTCTGGGATTTGAAAATTACCAAGAAGATGGGGTGCTTGATTGCTGAAGCTTCCTCTATGAGGGTGACGATAGCCAATGGCAATCATCTCATGAGTCTACACATGTGTCACATGTTCAAATAGAGAATCCAAGGTGTGGAGTTTGAAGACACAGTTAGACTCATCAGGTTGGGAGGCAATGACATGATACTTGGTGGGATTGGATGAAGGCCCATAACCTTATGTTACTAGACTTTATTGCATACAAGGTGTATGTGACTCACAAGGGAAAAAAGTGAAACTAAAAGGAATTTTGAGCCAAGGGGAGTTACAGGATATATCAGGCAAGGGGGTCACGCAATTTCTGAAGAAAGTACAAGTAATTTGGGCTCACCTCTTTACCATCTTAGCTGTAGAAATTAAGATGGGAGAAGAGATGCTTGCAGACATTGACAATTTGTTGAAGCAGTTTTCAGATGTGTTTGCTGAGTCCACAACTCTTCCACCTCAGAGAGCCATAAACACAACTCTAGTATTAGCCTTGGCAGATTTCACTAAGGTGTTCATAGTGAAAACTGATACATGCTATAAGGGTATTGGTGCAGTCCTCATGCAAGAAGGGAGACCAATAGCCTTCTTCAGCAAGGCACTAGCTCCTAGACATCTTGGGCTGTCTAGTTATGAAAAATAATTCATGGCTGTCCTATCAGCTGTGGATAAGTGGAGACACTACCTTCAAGGAGGTCATTTTATAATTAGAATAGACCATCACAACTTGAAGTATTTATTGGAGCAAAGAGTTACCACTGCAAAATATAACAAAAAAAGGTTAACCGAATTGCTGGGGCTGGACTATGAAATGCAGTACAAGAAAGGTTTAGAGAACAAGATGGTTGATACCTTGTCAAGAAGACAAGAAGAGGGGCCAACCTTGAATGCATTGTTAGTGGCTGAACCTACATAGATGCAAGAGATAGCCCATAGTTATGAGCATGACCTTGCAACCTTACAACTGTTAACTGAGTTGATCATTGATCCTTCTATAAAACTAACTTACACTCTACACCAGGGTATTATTAGATATAACCAGAAGATATTTTTAGGAAGAGGAGATGAATTGAGGGTTACATTCTTTACAACACTGCACCAGTCACTCTTAGGTGGACATTCTGGGCAACAAGGAACCTATAAGAGGGTTAGTATGGTCATCTATTGGCCTAACATGAAGAGTGATATATGTAAATGGGTGTCTGAATGTGACGTCTGCTAGAAAATAAAATCTGACAAAGTGCAGTACCCTGCGCATCCCAAAAGCACCATAGCATGATATTGTCATGGATTTTATAGAAGGACTACCTTCCTTTGATCACAAAAATTCTATTTTGGTGGTTGTTGACAGATTAACTAAATATGGTCACTTTATAGCTCTCAAGCATCCTTACACAACTAAGGATATTGCAGAATTGTTTCTCAAGGAGGTGCACAGGTTGCATGGGCTGCCCAAGACCACTATGACAGATATAGATCCTGTCAATCCTGTCTTTACTAGTCAATTCTGGCAGCAGCTGCTCAAGTCCATGAGAACTAAACTCAATATGTCCACTTCCTATCACCCACAAACAGATGGACAAACTGAAAGACTTAACAGGTACCTAGAATCATATCTGAGATTTATGGTGTTCACTAATCCTAAAGATTGGTTAAAATGGTTTCCAATGGCAGAATGGTGATATATCACCAATTATCATGTAGGCCTTAAATCTATCACTTTTGAAACCCTATATGGATTCCCACCACCATAGGTACCACTGGAATCCCTTCCTTATTCTACACACACTCCAGTTGGGGCATGCTTGGCTCAAAGACAACACATTTTATAGCAACTTAAAGAGAATTTACAAGTGGCCCAAGTTTGTATGAAATTTTATGCAGATAAAAACAGAATTGATAAAGTATTAAATGAAGGATATATGGTCTACTTAAAATTACAACCCTATGGGCAGGCATCAGTGGCAATTCTAAAGAACCTAAAATTAAGTGCTAAATACTATGGTCGCTATAGGATTCTTGAAAAAATAGGCACAATGACATATCGATTAGAGCTCCCAGTGGGGGTGTTAGATCCACCATATCTTTCATGTCTCGCAGGTGCAGAAGAGGGTTGGTCCTGACATTATTCCTCAACATCAACTTCCTCTTTGTATCGATGATGGCCGTGTGTTGATACAGCCTATGACTATCTTACAACGACGAATGGTAAAGGTCAACATTGCGGTAGTGGTAAAGGTCTTGGTTCAGTGGTCAAATTTGAGCTTAGAAGAGGTTATGTGGGGAGATTGGGGTACATTAGGGGTCAATTTCCCGATTTTCTCAGCCAACTCCGATCTTGAGGACAAGGTCATTTTTGCACGGGAGGGTTTTGTTATGTCGAACCAAGATCAAATTGGAAACCCTATTGCTAAATTGGGGATCAAGTATGTATTACCCAATTTAAATATTAGACGAGTGGTATTAGTAAAAAGGTGATGTGGCAGCAGGAGATGGCATTTCACTCACACGTAGAGAATTACTTAGATTTGTGATGGACGGCTCAGATTAGAGTTAGCCTTAGTAAATAAAAGGCCCAGATGAATTAGTTAGTTGGGCCGTTAAATACCCAACTAAGAGAATGGACTGACAGTTGTGAATCCGGTAATTTCTCATTTATCTTCCTTCTCTTCGTCTCTCTCTCTCCTTTCTGATTCGTTTCCTCATCCTTCTTCTCTTCTACTTATAGGAATCCACCATTGCAACACTATTGAAGCTCCGTTATGGTTTTACTTGTAATTCATAGGAGTAATTAAGGCGGTAGTAGATTGTAAAAGATACAAATCAATAGAACTTCTGAATTTCTCCCAAAATTTCTTCTTTTCAATTCAAGTACATTACAAAATGGCATCTGGTAGCCCATATTGACATTTTAATGTAATATGTCGTCACCATAAAAGTAGCTCCATATATTTTCTATTCTTTCTCTACTAACCCTTTTTATCCAAAATTTCTTTCAATTTCTCTCCCCAAAACTTTATATCTCACTATTCATGTTCTCTTAACCCCTTTTAGGTTATACACGATTTTTAGGTTATAAGCCCTTCTTTGGTCGCTGCATGCCTACTTATGTATTTGGAGTGCTTTTCTTGTTCTTTTTCTTTTTTGGTCGTTGCATTCTATGTTGAGTACTCTTTTTTTCTTTTTTGAATTCAAAAAATTATAATCTATAATGAATAAAAGGTATGCACAGAAGAAGTGAACATTGATATACATGGATATTAACTATAACATAGTGATATATATGATTATACATGTGCTGTCAATTACAAGTATAACAAGGGATACACATAATATATGATGATATATATGGATATATGCATATTGTTGTTACGAATCATTTGATGTAGTACTGTCTCGACATATTAAAAGACATGATCATTTTACAATTTAATTCAAGCAATAGTAAGTCATCAATGATGATTTTGCCTTGGATTTGTCAGTTGATATTGAGCCTCGACAATTCTATCTGCATCTTTAATTTTCACCACCACAAATTATTTGAAAACATCTTCAAGTGATGAATTCAATGAATTACATCTTAGTATATATTATATTATATATTAGTGTATATTTGTTATCTCTTGTATATCCATGCATATTGATATACATATCTATGTATACTAATGAACATCTTATGTGATATACATTGATATATAATGTCTATGTATCTTAATACAAATCTTGTGTGATATACACGTTGATATATAACAGATGAAACTCGTACTGGTGTTGTTTGTGATTTTTTTGGAAGAACTTGGATTTTGGAAGGGAACAAGCATAAAATTACAACAACAACAATAACAACATACCTAGTGTAGTCTCACAAGTGGGGTTTAGGGAGGATATAGTTTATGCAGACCTTATCCCTACCTTTAAGAAGGCAGAAAGACTATTTCTGGTAGACCCTCGGCTCAGAAAAGATAAAGAGAAGGAGCAATAACAAGCAAACCAATCTGACAACTGAAGCGAAAATACAAAACTAAAACTAGGTAATGCAATCAGAAAACCGAAACAAAGGCAACAACAAGTAATAAAAGAAGTCCAGGGATACAAAAATACACGAAACACACTAAGTGATGTATTAAAACTATAGTTACAAACAAGGACAACGCTCGGCTACCTAACCCTTTACCTTTATTATTAACCTCCACACCTTCCTATTCATGGTCATATCCTCAGTAAGCTGGAGCAACGCCGTATCTTGCCTAATCACCTCTCTCCAATACTTTTTCGGCCTGCCTGTACCTCTCTGTTGGCCCTCCAATGCCAACCTCTCATACCTCCTCACCGGTGTATCTTTGCCTCTCATCTTCACATGTCCTAACCATCTAAGTCTCGCCTCCAGCATCTTATCCTCCACAGGGGCCACACCTACCTTGTTCCAGATAACTTCATTTCTAATTCTATCTAACCTGGTATGCCCGCACATCCATCTCAATATCTTAATTTGAACCTCCTTCATTTTTTGGGCATGGAAGTTCTTGACCGGCCAACAGTCTGCCCCATACAACATAGTCGGTTTGACCACCGCTCTATAGAACTTACCTTTAAGTTTTGTTGCACATTCTTATCACACAGAATACCGGAAGCGAGCCTCCATCTCATCCATCCCGCCCCAATACAGTGTGTGACATCCTCTTCGATCTCCCCATCTGCAAACTACAGGGTCTGCCTCTAAGCCTCTAATTTCTTGTTAATACCGATTTACATCTTTTCAATCACTACAGTATCATCTGCAAATTACATGCACCACGACACCACGTCAAATCCTGCTTAACTTGAAACCTTAAGATTCCAGGGTCTGCCTCGAAGCCTCTAACCTCTTGTTAACTCATATCTTGTCAATCAGTACAATATCATCTGCAAATTACATGCACCATGACATCTCCCCTTGAATGTGGCACGTCAGTGCGTCGATCGCCAGGGCAAATAGAAATGGGCTGAGGGCTGACCCCTGGTGCAACTCGATCACAACTGGGAAGTGTTTCGTGTCCCCTTCCACTGTCCTCACCTGAGTCTTAGCTCCATCATCCCACGACCTTAATAGACCTAATGTATGCAACAAGAATGCCTCTAGCCTCCAAACATCTACACATCACCTCACTCGATACTTTATCGTAAGCCTTCTATAAGTCGATGAATACCATATATAAATCTCTCTTTCTCTCCCTATACTGTTCCATTAGCCTCCTAACAAGGTGAATAACTTCCGTAGTTGAATGTCCCAACATAAATTCGAATTGGTTCTTTGAAATAGATACAATCCTCCTCATTCTCAGCTCTACCGCCCTCTCCCATACTTTCATAATATGGCTTAGTAGCTTTATACCCTGATAGTTGTGACAATTTTTGATATCACCCTTATTCTCATACAACAAGATTGTCGTACTCCATCTCCATTCCTTGAGCATCTTTTTCGTCATAAAAAATTACATTAAATGACCAGTGAGCCAATCCATGCCAGCCCTACCCACGCTCTTTCAAAATTCCACAGGGATTTCGTCTGGCACGGTCGTTCTCCCCCTGCTCATCTTACGCATAGCCCCCTCTACCTCCTCAACTTTATACGCCTATAATACCCAAAGTCTCGGAGACTCTCAGAGTGTTCTATGTCACCCAACACAATGTTCATACCCTCTCTTCGTTCAAGAGTTTATGGAAGTAAGTCTACCATCTTCGTCGAATAAGTGCCTCATCCAACAATACTCTACCTTCCTTGTCCTTGACGTACTTCACTTGGTCCAGGTCATGGGCCTTCCTTTATCGCACCTTGGCTAGCTTGTATAGATTCTTATCCCCTCCTTTGTCTCTAAGTTCTTCATACAAGTGTTCAAATGTGGCCGTCTTAGTCGCTGTAACTGCTAATATTGCTTCCTTCTTTGCCACCTTTTACCGTTCCATGTTCGTCCTCTTCTCCTTCTCGTCCACGTTCTCCAAAAGCTTTAAATATGTTGCTATCTTGGCTTGAACTTTACCTTGCATCTCAGTACTCCACCACCAGTCCTCTTTGCGGCCACTAGAGGGGCCCTTTTAGACCCCTAATGCCTCTCTAGCAACCTCCCTAATGCAATGTGTAGTCGTAGTCCATATACCATTTGCGTCCCCACTGCTCCTCCATTCCCCCATAGCCAACAACTTATACTCCAACTCCTGGGCTCTGTCTTTAGTCAAATTTCCCCCACTTGATCCTAGGTAGACCATACACAACTCTCTTTCTTCACTTTATCATAATCTCGAAATCCATGACCAGGATCCTATCCCGGGTCGTGAGGTTCTCACTGGGGATGACCTTGCAGTCTGCGCACAGAACTTTATCAGATTTTTTGAAGAGTAGATATTCAATCTGGGTCCTGGCTGTCGAACTCTGAAAAGTGACCAAGTGCTTCTCCTTATTCGGGAAACTCAAGTTAGCTATCATCAAATCAAACGCCTTTGCAAAATCCAACAGCAAAGTTCCTCCTCCATTCCTAACTCCAAAACTAAAGCCACCATGCACGTCATCATAACCCTTAGATGTCGCCCCAATGTGGCCATTGAAATTTCCTCCTATGAAAAGCTTCCAGTGTGTGGGATACCACGCACAACCTCATCAAAATCCTCCCAGAAGTGCCTTTTAACCTCCTTGCCCAAGCCCACTTGGGGTGGGTTGATCACGTCTTATTCACACACCAATGAAGGAAATATGAAACAGTCGTTACAATAGTAATCCCAATGCGAGTCGGGGTCGAATCCACAAAAAGTTTAGATTGTGTTTTAAGGTAAATACCTAAGAGAGCAACTCAGAATAACTAGATTTAACTTCCAAACAAAAGTGTGTATCAATGTTTCTAAATTAAGCTACTAAGCATTTTTACTAGCTAGTAAACAAGTAATAATTGAAATGTTTTTGAGGTTTTATCAAATTGAGAAAATCCTAGAGTTGAACCTTAACCTAGATGTAAACCTAATGAGTAGAGTAAATTTATGCTTGCTTGGTGGATCGGGATTATTATGACTCTCAATACTCAAGTACTCACTCAATACCTCTCGGTTAAAGAGTGATTATGCCCAAATTGGCTCTGTCAAGTCCAAATGGGTAGCTATAGATGCAATTGAATGTGAGTCCAAGTTAGATTATCTATATCTCTAGCTCATATCCTTTAATTTAACTAACCATTAACTCAACTAGCTCAATTTCTTGTTAGCTAAGTTTTCCTAGACTAAATTCCTCTTTCTCAAGTAAGAACAAAGTCAAATAGATATGAATCAATATTTACAACCATTAATTCTAACTTTAATGTATAAAAAAGGCTAAATAACACAAACCCAATCAATATCAAGTATTAATATTTAAATACCCATAAGTTTTACAAATTAGGGTTGGATCACAACCCTTGGTTAAAATCTAGCTACTCATGACAATAAATATAGAAAGATGAAAAAAGAAAGAAATTAAGGACATAAAACTTAAATAAAAAGGAAAAGTAATTTATGCTCTCTAATTGTAGCTCAAAGGTTCTCCAAATAGCTAAAAATAACGACCTAGCAGCTGCTACAATGAAAGATACCCTAAAACAAGTCATAAAGTCCTATTTATAGGGCTCCCGAATTCCATGACAAAAATGCCCTTCGGAGGGTTCTGCAGCCGCATTTAAGCTTCTGCGGTCCGCACTTCATCTGGGTTTATAATGTTGTGCTATCAGTCAGAGGAGGTCTGCGGTTTCACTTTAGCTTCTGCGACCGCACTTGAATTTCTGCGGGCCGCATTTGAGGAGGCTTCAGACTCGTTCGATTGCACATTCTCTGATCTTTCAAGCTTTGTCAGTGCGAACATGTTTTGTGGATCAAGTGCGACCGCACATTTTAGTCTGCAGACCGCACTTCCACCAAAAATCCCTGGAGATCTAGTTCTTCTTCTGATGCATTTCATCTTCTGCGGACTGTACTTGCTTTGCGGTCGTAGATAGAATTTTGCGGACTGCACTTTTCTTAGCATTTTTCCTCTTTGATGAACTTGGCTGGAACATCTCCTTTATGAGTTATTTATCTTCATTGAGCTAACATTCTCCAGCACGCATGCAATTCAACCATTTGCATTGGATTCAGAGACAAACATCATTATTTTCGGACTAAAAACTATAGCAAGAAGGTACTAATAAGCTATTAAAAACCACGCTTATCAACTCCTCCAAACTTAAGTCTTTGCTTGTCCTCAAGTAGCTAGATTAGCCCCCTCCTTCTCACATTGTATGTTCATTTCAAGGAGTCATCCACAAGGCATTGATACTCAGTTGGGAACACCAATTACCCACAACACTCATGAATTCTAAACAAGGTGTAATTTATTTTAAAAAGATGCAACTTGCTCATCTCATGTAATTCTAGTATGGCATTTGAGCCTCAAGAGTTGACTTCATTCACTAAAGATTCTTGTTCTTTCATGTAGATCATGGTGGACTCCAAAATCTTTCTCTTCTACCTTCCATTTACAATGCTCACTTAAAATTTCAACACTCAATTTCTAGTGCAACAAAGGTTTCACTCTTCTCTCACAAAGTAATGTCACAAGTTAAGCTTCAAGTACCATAGGCTTGCCCCTCATATACATCTCTACTAATACAAGCATACTTGGGTAAAAATAAAATAGGTCTTATTTTGGGTTATAATGAAGGCTTTTGGTCCGGGGTAGGATACTATATGGGATATAAGTGGTTACACCTTTTCTTAAGTACTTCACATCTCATTTCTTAGCTCACATTTGTCAAACTTATTCCTTCTTTTTGGAGGCTATAGAGACTTGCCATCACTCTTTATTGACAATTTAATTCTTTTTCTCCCTTGATTTTTATACTAGAGGTACTTGCCTCACTCAATTTCATCAATCTCCCTTTTTGTCCCTCTTTGGGCTTCATTTTGTTCACATTACTTTTGTTTCTTACTTTCTCTTTCATGGAGATTATTTCTTTTCTCTCTCTTTAATGCCTTGTTACCTCTTTTAGATTTTTCAATTTTCCCCCCAAACTTAGACTTTATGCCACATACTACATATAAGTGCTTAGGAGGGTTCAGGTGTAAAGATAAGATAATATGCAAAATGGTGAATGACTTTAGCACGATTATCAAAAGAGAAAGGCTAAAGGCTTAAAAGGGGTTGACTAGGGATAATGATCATACAGTGGAAATTGAAAGCTCAAACAGTCCAAGAAAAGCCTATAATCATCTTTCAAACCAAGCAAATTCAGAATTTCGCCCTGAAGCACATTTGGGCAAGTTCTGAACTATTCACTCAAGCACTTGGATTAGCAACAAAATTTACCTCACCTATTATACTAATAGACCGTAAAAGATGATAGAGTCTAAAACCCACAACAACCATAATCGAGTTGAATATCTCTATGGTCTACTCAACCGCCTAATGATTATCAAAGACAACTCAAGAGCCTCAAATTCACTTTACTAGAGTTACTTCTTTCAAAAACGACTCACAAAAACCTTGTCTCAAACCATAGGTATGTAGTTAAGTATGTTGGTACCACATGAAGCATAAATAACTCGTTTTCATAGACTAACTTTATTAGGGCTTTTATTCATTAGTACTTACTACTACTATTTCCTAAATATATAACAGACTAATTCCCTTAAGAAAGTTGTCACACTATCCATCTTCGGAAAAATTCACCAGTTCACACAAGAAACCACCTTTGGAAAGAACCACGACATTAAGAAAATTAAAGGCTTATTATCAATAAAAGAAGGAAGGCATAATATTTACACTACCAAAACAAACCAAATTATAGATTATTACTAAATGTATCAAACTACTAAAAATAAACAAAATAAGTCATCAAATTATTACATCCCAGTGTCATCAAATATATCAATCAAATCAAATTCTCCACCCCCCAAACAAAAGTAAGCATTATCCCCAATGCTTAATAAATCAAAATCAAAGAGCAGAGAGGGTGAAGAAACTTCCTAAGCATCCTCAGTCATCATGGTATCACCAGAAGTGTCAGTCTGAGCTGGCTCAGCTAACTGGATGGTGTCATCATCGTCTGCGGGAGCTACCTGAGATGTGAACTTATCACGCATCACAACAGTGCTGGATGCATGGCAGGGATCCTAAGCCTGAGCAGTAGGGTCCTCCTGAGAAGTCTGAGCTAGGTGAGCCTGGGTGGGATCAATCAAAATGTCGAATGGCAAGCTGCTTGCCTCAACTATCCTAGTCACTTTAGCCCATAGTGACTCAACTGACTTCTTGCTTGCCTTATCTTTCCTCAGGAGCTACTACTACCGACTCATCAGACTGGCTAGTAGTAGTGGAAGGCTGACTACTCTTCTTTGGGTTCCTGGAGTCTTGCAACTTGTACATATCAAAGGGTCCGATTGGCTTAATCTTCGTATCAAATGGTCTGGACTCCACTTTAGCATCTGTCAAGTACTCTGTGATGGTGCTGGGGTAGGTGTAGGAGCTATTACCCTATTGTGCTACCAGAGTGATATTGGTAGACCACCCACATTGATTGGGTACTCGGCCATGACAGAAACCCCAGGCACTACTCTCTCTAGAGGTAGGTTGTTCTTGTTCAGGCTTGGATCAAGTATCATACAAACAAAAGTCTTCCAACCCTTTGCCTCGAAGCTTAGAGTCTTGCGGAAGATTGACACTTCGACACCTATCCAAGGGGGAGTAGAACCAGTTGCAAGAATCTCCGCGAGCCATGGTCGGACCTCCTCCTTCTCAGACAATTTGGCCAAGTACTCCTTCGGCTCCATATCCTCATTCCGATGTAAGAATTCAAAGTGCGTTGATCAAATTTCACCTTAAGGTTGTGCACTTTGGTAACCTTGGTCCCTTTTAAAATATAAGCCGTGTTGGTGTATAACCCTCGGACAAGGTGTTCTTTGTCATCTACCAGCTCCTTAGTGAACTACATCCAACCTTTCCTCTTTGTAAACTGCTCCAAGATTACCAGATTGTACTTGTGTAAGTCCTTGGTGAGGAATTGTCTTTTATGAGTGATGGACCTTTCTTTCCACCACCTTCTGAAGTCCATATAAGCATTGAAGCTCAAGAACCAGTCTTCCCAGGCCACCTTATTCTTAGTCCTTACTGTGCCATTCCTTGCAACCACTTTTCCTTTTCCATCATCAGGGGCATCATCATAATCACAGTTTTGCGCAACTGCATTTGACTCTTGACTAGTGCTAGATGTGCCCTGGGAGGTTCCCTGAGATGTGGAAGGTTCAACTTGGGGCTCAGACTACCCCTGTGGCTGAGCTCCTAATTGTGCTCTTCAGATAGAGATACTGAATTGCCTTATGAGGCTTCCCTAGATGGGACATAATAATCTGAATCTGAGAGGCTTCTACCTCCCCCCCATCTAGCAGTTTTCTTCTTGGCGATTTCCTTCTGTACACTAGGGTGCATGTCACAACCAAAATCCTAACCTGTCGTGATGGCGCCTATCTCAATACTAGGCAAGCCGACAACCTCAATAAACCACAATTTCTTTGACGTTTGAAAACAAAATATTTAAAGTTAATACAAAATAAAATCTCATTAATACCAATATAAATCACTCCCAAAACCCGGTGTCACTGAGTACACGAGCATCTAAATGATAACAATGTCTGAAAAACACAGTATCTAATAGTTTGAGACCAAATACAGTAAACAAAAATATAAGGAAGGAGAGACAAGGTCTGCGAAACACCGACAACTACCTCGGAATCTCCGAATAATCAACTGTGCGAAGAAATCAACACCCATTATGTCTGGGAACACCTGGATCTACACATGAAGTGCATGGTGTAGTATGAGTACAACCAATTCAACAAGTAACATAACTAAATAAAGAACTGAAAGTAGTGACGAGCTTCACAGCTGAGTCCAATTATAGTAATTTCCAACAGAATAAGGTAGGCATGCTTTCAAGTTCAACATTTAAGGCCGAAACAGTAATTTCATGTCAAGTGCAACTCAAACATAAGAAAATATCTCTCAGAAATTTCCAAAATAGTGATTTATGAAAGCTGGAGTGCAACAATAATAAAATCAAATGCATCCTCTCAGGACCACATTCACTCAGCCATTCCATTCACTCAGCACTTGCACTCAGCAGGTACTTGCGCTCACTGGGGGTGTGTACAGACTCCGGAGGGGCTCCTTCAGCCCAAGCACTATAATCCGCACGGATAACTCATGTGCTGCACGAACAACTCACGTGCTATAGTATAATATCTGGATCCACACGGACAACTCATGTACTGCGAAGATAACTCACGTGTTGCGAGGATAACTCACGTGCTATAGTATAATATCTGGATCCTCACGGACAACTCACGTGCTACACGGACAACTCACGTGCTTTAGTATAATATCTGGATCCGCACGGACAACTCACGTGCTGTACGAAAAATTTATGTGGTATAGTATAATATCTCATAATCAGGCCCTCGGCCTCACTCAGTCATAAATCTCTCCAGTCTCTCGGACTCTCTATAATCATAAAAATCAACACAAATAACAATGATATGATGCATCAATAATAACAATAGAGACTGAGATAAAATAAACAAGTAAACTGTGACTGAGTATAAAACAACAATTTAGCAGATAATTCAATATGCACACGACCTGTGTGGGTCCCTATAATGCCAACACATAATATGAACATGATTTGTGGTTCAATTTCTCTACTACATGGAGAATGTACAGATAACAACAGATTATTCAATTACACAGTTCTATGGAATTTGACCAAGTCACAATTCCTACGGTGCACGCCCACACGCCCGTCACCTAGCATGTGCGTCACCTCAAAACCGATCACATAACACATAATCCGGGGTTTCATACCCTCAGAACCAAATTTAGAACTATTACTTACCTCAAACAGTGTAATTCTTTATTCTACAATGCCTTTGCCTCGCGAATCGGCCTCCAAACGCCTCGAATCTAGTCATAAATTATTCGATTAAGTCAATACAAAATTATGAGAATTAATTCCATATGAAAATACTAATTTTCCAACAAAATCCGAAATTGCACTCAAAAATCGCCTGTGGGGCCCATGTCTCGGAACCCAACAAAGGTTATAAAATATGAACGCCTATTCAACCACGAGTCCAACCATACAAATTTTACCAAATTCTGACTTCATCTCGACCCTCAAATCTTCAAATTAATCCAAGAGGGTTTTCACAATTTTCCAACTTAAATCACCAATTAAATATTAAAAACAACCATCGATTCGGATAATTTTATCAATATTGAGTTAAGAACACTTACCCCGTTGTTTTTCTTGAAAATCTCTTAAAAATCGCCTCTTCCCGAGCTCCAATTCGTCAAAAAGGGAAAATGGGATGAAGTCCCATTTTCAGAACTTAAACATTCTGCCCAGCGATTCGTTCTTCGCGAACGTGGCCACTGCCCCGCGTATGCGAAGCACAAATTTTGTTCCGCCCAAATTCCTCCTTCGCGAACGCGGCATCACCCTCGCATTCACAAAGCACAAAGTTCTTCTACCTCAAATGCCTTCTATGCGGATGCGTTCAACCCACCACAAACACGATGTTTCGCTGACCCCTCAGTTCGCGAATGCGACCTCCCCTCAGCGAACGCGTAGACCAATTGCATGGGGTCCCCAGCTGTCTCCTCTCTTCTTCGCGAATGCGTCACACTTCTCGTGTTCGTGATGCACAAACTGCCCATACCTTCGCGAATGCGTCCTCCTCTTCGCGAACATGAAGAGAAAATCTTGCCTGCCCCTCAGTTCCTCTTCGCGAACGTGAGACTCCTCCCGCAAACGCGATGAGGGAAACCAGATAGTGCATCAGAACAATTCCAGCAGCATTCCAAGTCCAAAAATTTATCCGTTAACCATTCGAAACTCACCCGAGGTCCCCGGGACCTCAACCAAATACACAAACAAGTCCTAAAACATCATACAAACTTAGTCGAAACCTCACATCAAATCAAACAACGCTAAAACCACTAATCATACCCCAATTCAAGCCTAATGAAACTAAGAATTGTTCAACTTCTACATTCAACGCCGAAACCTATCAAATCAAGTCCGATTGACCTCAAATTTTGCACACAAGTCATAAATGACCTAATAGACCTATTCCAATATCCAGAATCGGATTTCGACCCCGATATCAAAAAGTTAACTCCCCGGTCAAACGTCCAAACTTAAATTTCTATTTTAGCCATTTCAAGCCTAATTTAACTGCGAGCTTCCAAGAATTTTCTCGACACGCTCCTAAGTCCAAAATCACCATACAGAGCTATTGGAAGCATCAAAACTCTATTCCGGGGTCGTTTACACATAAGTCGACATCCAGTTACTATTTTAACTTAAGATTTAAACCTTGGAACTAAGTGTTCCAATTCATTCCAAAACCTCACTGGACCCGAACCAATCACCCCGATGAGTCACATAACAACTATAAAGCATAAATTGAGCAGTAAATGGGGAAACAAAGTTATAATACTCAAAACAACCGGCCGGGTCATTACATTCTCCCCCTCTTAAACAAACGTTCGTCCTCGAACGGGTTTAGAATTATATTTGGAGCCTCAAATAAGTGTGGATATTTGCTCTGGCATCTCCCGTTCAGTATCTCAAGTAGATTCTCCGACTGACTGGCCTCTCCATTGCATTTTTTTGAAGCTATGTTCTTTGATCTCAACTTTCAAACCTGAGGGTCTAAAATGGTCACCGGCTCCACATCATAAGTCAAATTACCATCCAACTGCACTGTGCTGAAATCTAAAACATGAGACGGATCCCCGACATACTTCCGGAGCATAGATACATGAAACACTGGATGAACACTCGGTAGACTAGGCGGAAATGCAAGTTCATAAGCCACATCTTCAATCTTCTTAAGTATTGCAAAAGGCCCAATATACCAAGGGCTCAACTTTCCCTTCTTACCGAACCTCAACACACCCTTCATGGGTGAAATCTTGAGCAGAACCTTCTCCCCAACCATGTAAGCAACATCACAGACCATCCTAGCGGCATAACTCTTCTGTCTAGATTGCGCCGTGCGAAGCCATTCCTGTATCAATTTAACCTTCTCCAACGCATCCTGAACCAAATCAGTACCCATGGCCTAGTCTCACCCGGCTCAAACTAACCCATTGGAGAACGACACTGTCTCCCATATAAAGCCTCATACGGAGCCATCTCAATGATCGATTGGTGGCTGTTATTATAAGCAAACCGCGAGTGGCAGAAACTGATCCCAAGAACCCCCAAAATTAATTACACAGGCACGTAGCATATCCTCCAATATCTGAATAGTTTGCTCGGACTGTTCGTTCGTCTGAGGGTGAAATGCTGTACTCAACTGAACCTGTGTACCTAATTTTTGCTGCACTGCTCTCCAAACCTGTGATGTAAACTGTGTGCCCCAATCCAAAATGATGGACACTGGCTCCCCGTGTAGGCGTACAATCTCACGGATATAAATCTCAGCTAACCGCTCTGAAGAATAAGTAGTACCAACTGGAATGAAATGTGCGGACTTGGTCAACCGATCTACAATCACCCAAACAACATCAAACTTCCTCAAAGTTCATGGGAGTCCAACTACAAAGTCCATGGTGATACGCTCCCACTTCCACTTCGGAATTTCAAGTCTCTGAAGCAATCCGTTCGGTCTCTAATGCTCGTACTTGACTTGTTGACAATTTAAACACCGAGCTACAAACCCAACTATATCTTTCTTCATTCACCTCCACCAATAATGCTGCCTCAAATCCTAATACATCTTTACGACACCTGGATGAATGGAGTACCGCAAACTGTGAGCCTCCTGGAGAATCAACTCACACAAACCATCTACATTAGGCACACATAGCCTGCCCTGCATTCGTAATACACCATCATCCCTAATAGTGGCTTCCTTGGCATCACCGTGCTGAACTGTGTCCTTAAGGACAAGGAAATGGGTGTCATCATACTAACGTTCTCTGATATGATCATAAAAAGAAGACTAAGAAATCACGCAAGCCAAAACTCGGCTTAGTTCGAAAATATCCAATCTAACAAACTGGTTGGCCAAGGCCTGAACATCTAATGCTAAAGGCCTCTCTGCTACCGATAAGTATGCTAATCTGCCCAAACTCTCTGCCTTACGACTCAAGGCATCAGCCACCACATTGGCCTTTCCGGGATGATAGAGAATGGTGATATCATAATCCTTAAGCAACTCCAACCACGTCCGCTGCCGCAAATTAAGTTCCTTCTATTTAAACAGATGTTGTAGACTCCGGTGATCAGTATAACCCTCACAATGGACACCGTACAAATAATGTCGCCAAATCTTCAAGGCATGAACAATAGCTGCTAACTCAAGGTTGTGGACCGGATAATTCTTCTCATGTGCCTTTAACTATCTGGACGTATAGGCAATCACCCTACCGTCTTGTATCAGCACTGCGCCGAGGCCAATACGCGACGTATCACAATACACAGTATAAGACCCTGAACCTGTAGGTAACACCAATACTGGGGATGCAGTCAAAGCTATCTTGAGCTTCTAAAATCTCTCTTCACACTCATCCGACCACCTGAACGTGGCACCTTTCTAGGTTAATTTAGTCATAGACGCCGCAATAGACGAAAAACCCTCCACGAAGCGACGATAATAACCGGCCAAGCCAAGAAAACTCCGAATCTCAGTAGCTGAAGATGGCTTGGTCAACTCTGAACTGCCTTTATTTTCTTCGGATCTACCTTAATTCCTTCACTGAACACTATGTGTCCCAAGAATGCCACCGAACTAAGCCAGAACTCACATTTAGAGAATTTGGCATACAGTCTCTCCTCTCTCAGCCTCTATAATATAATACCCAAGTGTTGTGCATGCTTCTCGTGGCTACGCGAGTACACCAGGTTATCATCAATAAATACTACGATAAATGAATCAAGATATGGCTGGAATACACTATTCATGATGTGTATAAATATTGCTGAGGCATTGGTTAGCCCAAAGACATCACGAGAAATTCATAATGACCATAATGGGTTTTGAATGCCGTCTTTAGAATATCCGAATCCCGAATTTTCAACTGGTGATACCCGAATCTCAAATCAATTTTGGAGAATACCCTTGCTCCCTGAAGCTTGTCAAAATCACCAATCAGAGCACCCACATTGATTGGGTACCCGACCATGATAGAAACTACTAGAATTGCTCTTGCCATAGGAAAGTTATTCTCATTCAGGCATGGGTCAAGTCTTGTACACACAAAAGTCTGCCACCTCTTTGCCTCGAACCTCAGAGTCTAGCAGAGGATCAACACTCCAACAGCTATACAAGGGGGAGTAGGCCTAGGTGCAAGAATCGCTGCTAGCCACGGTCTGACTTCCTCCTTCTCAGCCAACTTAGCCAAATACTTATTCAGCTCACATCTTCAATTTCGAGGTAGGTGCTCAGAGTGCGTTGATCAAATTTCACTTTCACTTTGGTAACCTTGGCCCCACCCCTTTAACAATATGCTCCGTGTTGGCGTTGCATTTCGGGACAAGGTGTTCCTTGACATCTACCAGCTCCTCTGTTAACTGCATCTATCCTTTCCTCTTTGCAAACTATTCCAGAATTGCTAGATTGTACTTATATAAGTCCTTGATGAGAAACTATCTTTCATGTGTGAGGGAATTTTTAGTACATCACCGTCATAAATCCATATAAGCATTGAAGCTTAAGAGTCTATCTTCCCAGACCACCTTTTTCTTTGTCCTCACGGTGCTATCTTTTGCAACTTTTCCGCCACCATGAGCATCATCAGAATCAGAGTCTTGATTAGCTGCATTTGACGCATGACTGGTACTAGCTGTTCCGTAGGAGGTGCTCTAAGATGTGGAGGTCATATCTTGGGGATCAGACTTTCCTTGTGGCCGAGGCTGTTCCTCATTGTGCTCTTCAGATAGAGACAGAGAATTTCTTTCGGAGTCTTCCCTAGACGGGACATAAGAATATGATTCTGAGAGGCTTCTACCTCTCCCCCGACCTACAGTTGTTGTTTTGGATATTTCCTTTTGTGAACTTGGGTGCATGTCACAATTCCAAGTGCTTTCCGCAAAGAGGAAGTGCAGTCCGCACAATTCCAAATGCGGCCTTACTCCTGCATAAATGTGTTAAGCCCTCAGAGAGAAGTTTATGAAGGATAGTGTGGGCCCGCATCTGCTGCCGTAGAAATCCAACTATGGTCTGCATAATGTATTGCGGTCCGTAGTGGAGTAAAAATACTCAGGTCCAGAGAAGAAGTTCTCCGAAGGATAGTGAGGACCCCTCTTTGCAACCGCAAAAGTTCAAGTACGATATGCACAAATAAAGTGCGGCCGCATCATTAGGCTTATCAGCCAAGCTACTAAAATCATAGATTGCGGATCGCAAAATTTCAAATGCGGTCCGCATAATCAGGAGCAATTAGGGATAAAAGTCTTTTTCTATTTTGGTTATTCAATTATGTGTTCAATCCTACCGGGTAACATGGTAAAATCATGATAATCGAAAACCCAACCCTATATAAGCATGATTTCACAAGTACCCAATGTTAAACTACCCCATATAGACACAAATAAAGGATGTAATCTCAGATGTCCTAAAAGAAGTTAAAAAGCAAAAATAAATTCAAAAAGAAAAATTATAAGATTGAAGTGTAGCATACTAGATTGTGGTAGTGTGATAGGAATGATTGGAGTGTGGGTGGCTGTGTGTGTTCAAACGTGCAAGCAACTTGGTCCTCAGTAGAGTCTCAGTTAGAGTGTAAAAAATGGCAAAATGTGTAAATGGGAGACCTAATGTTCTATTTATATTGATGCGTGATTAAGGGTAAAGGAAGGCGGGCCACAAAATTTCAAACGCGGTCCGCACTCTGTTACCTAGGAGGAGAAGAGCATGTAGTTAGGTAGTCCGCACTTTTTTAAGTGCGACCGCACTTCTGTCAACTTAGTTTCAATGACTTCTCTGAGAATGATTTCCTGCGGTCGCAAAATTTATGATCGCAAAGTTAGATCCGCACTATTAGGAGAAAAGTTTAGAGGACCTTCAATTTAGCACCTTAGTAGCTTCTTGAAAATGTGATCCATAGGTAAAATATGCGATCGTAAGTAATTTTATGTGGTCTACATCTCCTCTTCTACGGCTGCACTAATAAAAATACG
Source organism: Nicotiana otophora (assembly GCA_000715115.1). Classification (NCBI taxonomy): domain Eukaryota; kingdom Viridiplantae; phylum Streptophyta; class Magnoliopsida; order Solanales; family Solanaceae; genus Nicotiana; species Nicotiana otophora. The sequence continues at coordinate 76,728 of AWOL01S0006660.1, read as the reverse complement.
GTTCGCATTTTCCTATGCAAGGCACAACTTCAACCATCATCTCAATACCTAACACTGATCACTGCAGAACACTTTAAATCTAGTTAAAATCAAGAAATAACATCTAACTAAAAGAGAAAAAGGAAAAGAACTTGGATTGACTCCCTAGAAGCACCTTATTTAACGTCGTGGCACGATGTAATGTCATAACATCCTCAATTGAAGTAAAGCACCGCCACCACGTGGCTTTCAAACTCTTTTCCCAAGTAGTGCTTCAGTCGATGACCGTTGATTCGAAATATTTTATTTTTCTTGTTCTTTAAGTCTAAAGCACCAAAGGGTGTCACACCAATAATTTCAAACGGACCACTCCACTTTGACTTGAGCTTCCGGGGAAATATTCTCAACCTTAAGTTGAAAAACAACACTAGATCACCGACCTTGAACTCCTTGTTCCAAATATACTTATCATGAAGGTATTTCATCTTTTCTTTGTATAAGGACGAACTCTCATATGCATAGTGCCGAAATTCATCCAATTCATTCAGATGTGCAACTCGCAAGTTAGAGGCTACATCCTAATCAAGATTCAATTTCTTTGAGGCCCACATTACCTTGTGCTCTAATTTCACCGGAAGATGACAAGCTTTTTCGATCACCAACCGGTATGGAGACATTCCAATAGGTGTTTTGTAAGCCGTTCTATATGCCCATAGAGCATCATTAAGTTTCTTAAACCAATCCGTCTGATTTGCATTCACTGTCTTGGACAAAGTACTCTTTATCTTATGGTTGGAAACTTCCACCTGACCACTTGCTTGCGGATGATAGAGAGTAGTCACTTTGTGAGTGACACCATACTTTCCAAACAAAGTATAAAAAGCCTTGTTGGAAAAATGTGACCCTCCATCACCTATGATTTCCCGCAGAGTCCCAAACCTTGTGAAAATGTTCCTCTTCAAAAAAGCCACCACACTTCTAGCCTCATTATTTGGTAAAGCAGACGCTTCAACCCATTTAGACACATAATCCACCATGACCAAAATATAGGTGTTTCCACAAGAACTCACGAAAGGGCACATGATGTCAATGCCCCAAACATCAAAGATATCAATCTTCGAGATGGTTGTAAGGGACATCTCATATTTCTTTGAAATTCCACCGGCCCATTGACATTCATCATATCTTTTCACCAACTCATTTGCAAATTTGTAGAGAATAGGCCAATAGAAAGCACAACTCAGGACTTTAGCTGTCAGTCTTGCCCCACCGCGATAACTACCATATGGCGAAGAATGACAAGCCCCAAGAATATCACTTTGTTCCTCCTCTGACACACATATACTAATTACTCCATCCATATATATTCGGAAAATGTATGGTTCATCCCAATAGTATTCTTGACAATCCCTCATTATCTTCTTCCACGAACCATGGTACTCATTCATTGAAAGTGCCAAGAGTTTCTCATCGGGGCATTTATTTCAAGGCCATCACGTGGCCTCTCCTCCTCCTCCTAACGAGACAAGTGGTCTGCCAGTTGATTTTCACCTCCCTTCTTGTCTTGGATGCAAATATCAAACTCTTGTAATAAAATCACCCATCTCATCAAACGAGCTTTAGATTTATTATTGCTCATAAGATAGCGAAGCGTTGCATGATCCGTGTGGATAATAACTTTAGAATCCATCAAGAATGGACGGAACTTCTTAATAGCAAACACAATAGCAAAGATCTCCTTCTCCGTAATGGTATAATTGACTTGGGCACTATTCATGGTCTTACTAGAATAGTAAACCAGGTGAAAAATCTTGTTGATATATTGCCCTAAAACAGCCCCAATCGCTACATCACTTGCATCATACATGAGCTCGCACGGCAAACTCCAATTTGGAGATGTAATAATAGGAGTAACTGTCAACTTAAGCTTCAATTGTTTAAAAGCTCTCATACAGTCATCATTGAAATGGAACTTGGCATCTTTCTCGAGGAGTTTGCCCAAAGGGTTCACCACTTTAGAGAAATCTTTGATAGATCACCGGTAGAATCCCGTATGGCCCAAGAAACTCCTCACACCCTTCACCAAGGTGGGGGAGGGGGAGGGGGGAGGGTGGAAGCTTAAAAATAACTTCAATCTTCGCCTTATCCACTTTAATACCATTCTTTGAAATCTTATGGCCAAGGACAATGCCTTTTTCAACCAAGAAATGACATTTTTCCCTATTGAGTACCAAATTTGTTTCATCACATCTAGACAACACCTTGTTCAAATTAGCAAGACAATCATTAAATGAATCCCCAACCATCGAAAAGTCATCCATAAAGACCTCAAGGTAGTATTCCACCATGTCCGTGAATATAGCCATCATACACTATTGAAAAGTTGCCAGCGCATTGCACAATCCAAAAGGCATGTGTTTGAAAGAAAAAGTACTATATGGACATGTAAAAGTGGTTTTCTCTTGGTATTCTGGTGCAATAAGTATTTGGTTGTATCCCGAGTAACCATCAAGGAAGAAATAGAAGGCACGACCGGCAACCTATCAAGAATTTGATCTATGAAAGGGAGAGGAAAGTTATCCTTCCTTGTGACTTTGTTGAGCTTATGATTATCCATACAAACTCTCCAACCGGTGACCGTTATTGTAGGAATAAACTCATTCTTATCATTGGTAACAATTGTCATGCCCCCTTTATTTGGGATACATTAGACCGGAGAGGTCTATGAACTATCGGAAATGGGGAAGACAACCCCGCCATCCAACCATTTGATAATCTCCTTTTTGACCACCTCTTGCATAGCTTCATTGAGTATTCTTTGATGTTCAATTGACGGTTTAGCACCATCATCCAATTTGATTTTATGCATGCAAAATGCGGGTATTATACCCCGAATATCCTCCAAAGTCTATCCAATAGTTTTCTTCCTCTTTTGCGCCAATTTAGAATCTACATGCACGTTAGTTAAACAAGAGAAAATAATAACCGGTAAAGTAGAACAAGGGCAAAGAAATTCCTACCAAATATGAGGTGGAAATGGCTTCAACTCCAAGGTCAATGGCTCTTTATTTGAAGGCTTTATAAGAGAAGTCCTCTTATTCTCATGATCCAATGACAACTTTCGGGGTACATAGTTGTAAGACCCAATTCATTGCAATGAATTCACGCACTCCATGAAACCATCCATCTAATCATTCATATCACCAACATTGATTGTAGAACTACTATCATCAACAATGACATTGGTCACCAAGTCCATAAAAGAGCACACCTCATTGCTATTTGGTTGACGCATCGAATACCACTTCTTCATCACCAACCTGAAAAGTGAATTCTCCGGCTTCAACATCACAAAGGGACTTACCCGTAGTAAGAAAAGGCTTCCTAAGAATGATAGGCACTTCATAATCAACCTCACAATCTAGAATCATAAATTCCATTGGAATAATAAATTTATCAACTCAAACCAAGACATCCTCAATCACTCCCAATGGTCTCTTCATAGTATGATCGGCTATTTGCAACCTTATAGATGCGGGTCTTGGTTTCTCAGTCCCCAAAAATTTGAACACCGAATAGGGCATCAAATTGGTACTTGCCTCAAGATCAAAAAGAGCTTTAGTAAAATTGACACTTCTAATAGCACAAGGAATTGTGAAAGCACTAGGATCCTCTAACTAGGAGCCATGGAATGAAACATTGTGCTCACTTGATGAGTGACCTTGATTGTTTCAAAGTTCATCGACCTCTTCTTGGTCACAAGAGCTTTCATAAACTTTTCATAATCGGTATTTGTTCCAAAGCTTCCTCCAATGACACATTATTAGAGAGACCTTTCATCATTTAAATGAACTTCTTAAATTGATTCTCACCATTTTGCTTAGCAACGCTTTGAGGGTAAGTTGGTGGATGCTTTGGCAAGGGTGCGTCAGCCTTTTGCACTACCGGTTCCAGTATATCAATGATGTGTTCCCTAGATGGGTTCATCGCTTCTCGGGTCTCCTCCACACTATCATCAATATCAATCCGAATGTCATCTTGTAATTGGACATCATTTTGAGGGATTTCCTACTCTTGGATCACTTGGTCATCATCCACAAGTTGCTTTTAATTTGAGGTGGGTGCATTCCCGTGTCTTTCACTTCTTGTGATAAGTGCCATCATGCTCTGTATTATTACCACCCTTTGGGTTCACTATCATATCACTTGTTAATGCACCCTTAGGATGAGTATTAAGAGATTGAGAAATTTGCCTTATTTGAACTTCAAGATTACAGATTGATGTGGTATGTGAAGCAAGTTGGGAATCCAAATTCACATTCATTTCCATAATTTTCTTGAACATGTTCTCAATATGACCCATTTCATTGCTTGAAGAACTTGAACCGTGGGAGGGATAAGGAGGTGGATTACTAGGTTGTTGGTACATAGGGTTCTTTGAAAACCCAAACTTTGATTTGCATGATTATTATTGTTTCCCCAATTTCCTTTATTATTTCCTCCCCAGTTACCTTGGTTGTTGTTGTTGTTATGCCAATTTCCTTGATTGTTAGAACCCCAATTGCCTTGATAATTTAACAATAGTGATTTTGATTGGAGTCTTGAAAATTGCTCCGTTGCCCTTGGTAATTGTTCATAAATTGTACCTCTTTTTGTTGCTCTTGATAAGAGTCATCTTGTTAATAACTACCATCTTCATGTGCATAATTCTCCACCCGGGATTGAAATTGGGGGCTTTACTCCTCTTCTTACTGGCCAAGACATTTGCTCCTTCCATTACATGAAACTTTTTAGGAGCTTGAGTTTGATGAAGTTGAGCTTTAGTGAGTTGAGTCATAGTTGTGGTCAATTCGTCAATAGCTTATACATGGTATTGCAATTATTTATGAATATGGATCATGTTGTAATCACATTGGGGAACGTTAGATCGGGACTGCCAAGCCAAAGAATTTTCCGCTATCTCATCAAGAATCTCACAAGCCTCCGCATAAGGTGTTGTCATGAAATTACCCTAGCCATTTGATTGATCACACATTGATTTGTGGTAATAATACCACGGTAAAATTCTTTTTGGATCATGTTATCGGTCATATCATTATTCAGGTATTCCTTCACCATATTTCGATACCACTCCTATATTTCATGCAAAGGTTCATTGGGATCTTGCTTGAAAACCAATATTTCATCCCATAGAGTTTTCATATACTCGAGAGAGAAAAATTTGGAAATAAACTTCGCCGCCAATTTATCCCATGTCTGAATAGAATTTGGCAAGTATTCCAACCAATCTAAAGCCTTTCCCCTTAGTCAGAAGAGAAAAAGCCTTAACCGCAAAGCATCTTCCGAAATATTTATTTGTTTTCTTCCCCAACACGTATCCACAAAACCCTTCAAATATCTGTAGGCATTTTGATTTGGCGCCACGGTGAAATAACATTGCTGCTCAAGCAACATGAGGATCATATTGGTAATTTAAATGTTTCCCGCTCTAATGCTGGACTATTGTACTTTCATACCCTTCATTGGGTAAATTCGATGTTTTGTCGCTTGTGGTTGTGGAGGCGATGAAGGCGGGGGAGGTGGAGGCACATTGTCTTGTTTCCCCACGACCTCGGTGGTTTTATTGTGGAACTTGTGGAATTTTATCAAGGTGTTCCTCTTCGCCATCAACCTCTCCCAATGGTATGTTTCCAAGTTCGTTGTTCGCCATTTAGAACCTACAATTACTTCAACAAATTAAAATCACGAAAGTAAAAGAAGATACTTTAAGAAACAAACTTAAGTATATAGCTAACACCATAAAATCCCCGCCAACGATGACAAAAATTGATCACGTCCAATCCACACCCCAATTAAAGGAATATGAAACGTTCGTTACAATAATAAACCCAACACGAGCCGGGGTCAAATCCACAAGGAGTTTATAATAGGTGTTGAGGTAAATACTTAAGAGAGAAACTCGAAATAACTAGATTTATCTTCCAAACAAAAGTGGGCATCAATTCTTCTAAATTAAACTACTAAGAAATTTGACTAACTAGTGGACAAGTAATGGTTTAGATGTTCTTAATGTTTTATCAAATAGAGAAAAACCTAGGGTTGTAAAATTAGCCTAGGTGCAAACCTAATGGGTTGAGTAAATCGATGCTTGCTTGGTAAAACGGGTTTTGTTATGACTCTCAATGCACAAGTCCCCACTAAATACCTCTCAGTTGAAGAGTGATTATGCCCAGATTGTCTCTCTCAAGTCTAAATGGGTAGCAATCAAAATAATTAAATATGAGTCCAAGTTAGATTATCGATATCTCTAGTTCAAATCTTTTAATTAATATAATAAATACTTCAACTAGTTCAATTTTTTGTTAGCCAAGTTTTCCTAGACCAAATTCCTCTTTCTCAAGTAAGAACAAAGTCAAATAGGTATGAATCATTGTTTGCAACCATTAATTCTAACTAAGAAGCATAACCAAGGCTATATAAGATAAACTCAATCAATAACAAGCATTAATATTAAATACCTATAAGTTTTACACACTTGGGTTGGATCACAATCCTAGATAAATTCTAGCTACTCATAGCAATGGACATACAAAAATGAAAAGAAGAAGAAATTAAAGACATAAAGTTAAAATAAAATGGAAAAGTAATGATCCTCTCTAATTGTAGCTCAAAGTTTCCCCAAATGGCTAAGAATAACTACCAACTACTTCTACAATACAAAAAGATGTTTTAAAAAGTGTTTCACGTCTATTTATGGTGCTCTGAAGTTCCTAACAAAAATACCCTTCAGAGAGTTCTACGATAGCACTTTAAGATCTGAGGTCCGCAATTTGGTAGGTTACTGTTGCGAGTGCTTTCAGTTGGAGGAGTTCTGCGGCCGCACTAAATTGCTGCAGGTAGCACTTTGAGGAGGCTTCAGAGTTTGTTCGATTACATCTTCTCTGATCTTTCAGACTTGTCAGTGCAAACCTGGTTTGCAGACCAAGTGCAACCACACTTTTTGGTTTGTGAACTGCACTTCTACCAAAAATCCCTAAAGCTTCAGCTCCTCTTTTGCAATGGAATTTCATCTTTTGCAGGATGTATTTGCTTTTGCGGCCACAGATAAAATTATGTGGACCACACTATTCTGATCTTAGCTGGATCATCTTTTTTTTGAGTTATAATTCTTCACTGAGCTCACATTCTCCAGCACACCCGCAAGTCAACCATCTTCTGGAGACAAAAATTTACAATTTTGGACTAAAACTAAAGCAAGAAGGTACTAATACGTGGTTAAAATTCACACTTATCATTGCCACAAGAACACACAAATGGGCCCATGCAGTCAATTCCCCAAACACAAAAAATATCTATCTCTAAGATGGTTGTAAGGTGCATTTCATGTTTCTTTTAAATTCCACCGGCCCGTTGACATTCATCACATCTTCTCACCAACTCATTTTCATCTTTGTAGAGAGTAGGATAATCGAAACCATAAATTAGGGCTTTATCCGCTGTTCTTGCTCCACCATGATGACCATCATAGGGAGAAGAATGACAATTCCTAAGAACATCACTTTGTTCCTCTTACGACATACATCTTCTAATCACCCCATACGTGCAAATCCACAAAAGGTATGGTTCATCCTAATAGTAGTCTTAACAATTCCTCTTGATCTTTTACCTTTTGTTTGATGTACACTCTTCCGGAATGATACCACTCACTGAAAAATTTGCCAAATCCGCAAACTATGGTACCTCTTTCATTTAAAGTGCCAAGAGTTGCTCATCAGGAAAAGAGTCATTGATCACAAGGCCATCGTCTGGCCTCCCCATCTCCTCCAAACGAGGCAAGTGGTCTGTCACTTGTTTTTCACTTTCCTTTTTGTCTTGGATGTCAATATCAAACTGTTGCAGCAAAAGCACCCATCTCATCAAACGAGTTTTAGATTTTTTTCTATTCATAAGATAGCAGAGTGCCGCATGATCCGTGTGTACAATAACTTTGGCACCTATCAAGTATGGACAAAACTTCTCAATAGCTAATACAATACCAAAGAGCTCCTTCTCCGTAACAGTATAGTTGACTTGCGCGCTATTCTTGGTCTTACTAGCATAGTAGACAGGGTGGGAAACTTTGTTGATGTGTTACCCTAAAATAGCCCCAACCACTTCATCACTTGCATCACACATGATCTCGAACGCCAAACTCTAATTTGGAGATGTAATGATATGAGTTGTTGTCAACTTCAACTTTAATTGTTCAAAAGCTGTCATACAATCATCATTGAAATGAAACTTAGCTTCCTTGTCAATGAGTTTGCACAAAGGGTTTACTAATTAAGAAAAGTCTTTGATAAATCGCCGGTAGAATTACGCATGGCCCAAGAAACTCCTCATACCTTCACCGAGGTAGGGGTGGAAGCTTAGAAATAACTTAAATCGTCGCCTTTTTGATTTCAATGCCATTCTTTGAAATCTTATGGATAAGGACAATGCCTTCCTCAACCATGAAATGACATTTCTCCCAATTGAATACCAAATTTGTTTTCTCACATCTAGCCAACACCTTGTCCAAATTAGCAAGACAATCATCAAATGAATCCCCAATCACTGAAAGGTCATCCATGAAGACCTCAAGGTTGTCTTCCATCATGTCCGTGAAGATAGATATCATACACCACTAAAAGTCACTAGAGCATGGCACAATAAAAATGGCATCCATTTGAAAGTAAAAGTACCATATGGACATGTAAATGTGGTTTTCTCTTGGTCTTCAAGTTCAATAAGAATTGGGTTGTATTTCGAGTAACCATCAAGAAATCAATAGAAGGCACGGGTGGCAAATCTATCAAGCATTTAATCCATGAAAGGGAGAGGAAAGTGGTCCTTCCTTGTGACTTTGTTGAGCTTACGATAATCCATAAAAACTCTCCACTGGTGACCGTTCTTTTAGGTATCAACTCATTCTTATCATTGGTAACAAGCATCATGCCCCCTTTCTGCGGGATACATTGGACCAGAGAAGTCCATGAGCTATCAAAAATGGGGTAGACAAGCACGACATCCAACCATTTGATAATCTCCCTTTTTATCACCTCTTGCATAGCCTCATTGGGTATTCTTTGATTTTTGATGGACGATTTATCACAATCCTCTAATTTGATCGTATGCATGCAAAATGCAGGGATTATACCCCGAATATTCGCCAAAGTCCAACCGATAGCTTTATTTCTTATCTGTAAGACGGCCAATGTAGAATTTACCCGCACGTTAGTCAAACAAGAGGAAATAATTACTGGTAAAGAGAACAAGGGCCAAGAAATTCATACCGAAGTTGAGGTGCAAATGTCCTCTACTCCAAGGTCGGTGGCTTTTCAATTGAAGGCTTTGTAGGAAGAGGCTTTCTATTAACACGATCCAATAACAACTTTCAGGGTGCATAGTTGTTAGACCCCATTCCTTGAAACGAATTCACATATTCCATGAAACCATCTATCTCATCATTATCAAAGTTGAGCAAAACGCCTTCCAACATGTCACCAAAATTAATTGTAGCACTAGTATCATCAATAATGACATCAGTCACCAAATCTACAAAGGAACACACCTCATTGCTATTTGGTTAACGCATAGATTTGCACACATGAAATACTACTTGTTAATTACCACCTCGGAAAATGCGTTCTCTGGCTTCAACTTCACTAATAGCCTTACCCATAGTAAGGAAGGGCCTCCCAAGAATGATAGACACTTTATAATCAACTTCACAATTAAGAATGACAAAGTCCACTAGAAGAATAAACTTATCAACTCAGATCAGTCATCCTTAATCACACCTAACAGTCTTTTCATTGCGCGATCGGTCATTTGCAAACTCATAGTTATGGTCTTGGTTTCCCAATACCCAAAAGTTTGAACACCGAATAGGGCATCAAATTGATACTCACCCCAAGATCGTAAAGAGCTTTAGCAAAATAGGCACTTCCAATAGTACAAGGAATTATGAAAGCACCAGGATCCTCCAACTTATGAGCCATGAAATGAACAATTTCACTCACTTGATGAGTGACCTTGATTGTTTCAAAGTTCATTGACCTCTTTTTCATCACAAAATCTTTCATAAACTTGGCGTAACCGGGCATTTGTTACAAAGCTTCAACCAATAGCACATTAATAGAGAGACCTTTCATCATTTGAATGAACTTCTTGAATTGATTCTCACCATTTTGCTTAGCGAGCCTTTGAGGGTAAAGGGGTGGAGGCTTTGGCAAAGGTGCCTTAGCCTTTTGCACCACCGGATCCGGCATGTCCATGATGAGTTCCCTAGATGGGTTCACATCCTCTCGTGTCTCTACCACAGTATCATCAATATCAATTCGAACATCATCATGTACTTGAACATCATTTTGTGGGACTTCCTTCTCTTGGAACATTTGGTCATCATCTTCAAGTTGCTTTTTCATTGGAGGTAGGTGCGTTCCCACCTCTTCAACTTCTTTTGATAAATTCCATGGCATGACCCATGTTGTTACCAATATTTGGGTTTACCACCGTATCACTTGGTAATGCACCCTTAGGACGAATATTAAGAGCTTGAGAGATTTGCCTCATTTAAACTTCAAAATTACAGATTGATGTGGTATGTGCGGCTAGTTGGGCATCTGAATTCGTATTCTTTTCCATCATTTGCTTGGACATGTTCTCAATATGACTCATTTTATTGCTTGAAGAACTTAAACCATGTGAAGGATAAGGAGGTGGGTTGCTCAGTTTTTGGTACATTGGGGGTCTTTGAAAACAAGAACTCCGATTTGCATGATTATTATTGCTTCCCCAATTTCCTTGGTTATTGTTGTTTTTATGACAATTCCCATGATTTTTGGAACCCCAATCGTACCACTTCTTCTTGCTCTTGATAAGAGTCATCTTGATCATAACCACCATCATCGTGTGTATAAGTTTCCACCCAGGGTTAAAATTGGGGACCTTTAGTCCTCTTTTTGTTGGTCAAGACACTCACTCCTTCCATAGCATGACCTTGCTTAGGAGCTTGAGTTTTATGAAGTTGAGCCTTAGTGAGTTGTTTCATGGTTGTGGTCAATTTGGAAATAGCTTGCCCATGGTCTTGCAACTCTTTATGAAGATGAATCATATTGGGATCACTTTGGGGAACATTGGTTAGGGATTGCTAAGCCGAAGAAGTTTACGCCATTTCATCAATAATCTCACATGTCTTCTCTTAAGGTGTTGTCATGAAATTTCATCCGGCCAATTGATTGACCACACATTGGTTCATGGTATTAATACCACAATAGAAGTTTTGTTGGATTATGTTGTTGGTCATATAATTATTCGGGCAATCCTTCACTATTGTCCGATACCGCTCTCAAATTTCATACAAAAGTTTATTGGGTTCTTTCTTGAAAGCCAATATTTCATCCTGTAGAGTTTTCATATCCCGGAGAGAGAAGAACTTTGAAATAAAATTCATCACGAATTTATCGCATGTATGAATAGAATGATTAGGCAAGTGTTCCAACCAATCCAAAGATTTATCCCTAAGTGATAAGGGAAAAAGCCTTAACCATAATGCATCTGCAGAAACTTTTGTTTGTTTGCTTCTCCAATACATATCCACAAAATTTTTCAAATACTTGTAAGCATTTTGAGTCGGCGCCCCGGTGAAATAACCTCGTTGCTCGAGCAAAGTGAGCATCACATTGGTAATTTGAAAGTTTTCTGCCCTAATGCAAGAGGGGACTATAGAACTTGCATATCCTTCATTGGGCAAAATCTAATTTTACGCTGCTTGTGCTTGTGGTGGTGGTGGAGGTGGGGGAGGTGGAGGCATATTGTCTCGTTGCCCACGGCCTCAATGCTTTTGTTGTGGAACTTGTAGCATTTCATCAAGTTGTTCCTCTTTACCATCCACCTCTCCCAATGGTATGTTTCCAGGTTCATTGTTCACCATTTGAAGCCTACAATCCCTTAAATAAGTTAGAATCATTAAAGTAAAATAAGATACTCAAGAAACAAACTAAAGATATAGCTAACACCGTAAACTCCCCGGCAACGACGCCAAAAATTGATCACATCCAATTCACAACCCAATTAAGGGAATATAAAATGGCCGTTACAATAGTAAATCCATTGCGAGTCTGGGTCAAATCCATAAGGAGTTTACATTGGGTGTTAAGGTAAATACTTAAGAGATCAACTCGAAATAACTAGATTTAACTTCCAAATAAAAGTCTGTATCAATTTTGCTAAATTAAGCTACTAAGGATTTTGACTAGCTAGCAAATAAGTAATAATTGATTTTTTTAGATTTTATCAAATAGAGAAAATCCTAGGGTTGTAACCTTAACCTAGGTGTAAACCTAATGGGTAGAGTAAATTTATGCTTGCTTGGTAGATCGAGGTTGTTATGACTCTCAATACTGAAGTACTCAATACCTCTCGGTTAAAGAGTGATTATGCCCAAATTGTCTCTTCCAAGTCCAAATGGGCAGCTATAGATGCAGTTGAATATGAGTACAAGTTAAATTATTCTTATTTCTAGTTCTAATCTTTTAATTAAACTAATCAATAACTCAACTAGTGTAATTTCTTGTTTGCCAGGTTTTCCTAGACTAAATTCCTCTTTCTCAAGTAAGAACAAAGTCAAATAGGTATGAATTAATGTTTGCAACCATTAATTCTAACTTTAAAGCATAAACAAGCCTAAATAACACTAACTTAATCAATATCAAGAATTAATATTAAACACCCATAAATTTTACACACTAGTGTTGGATCACAATCCTAGATAAAAATCTAGCTACTCATGGCAATTGACATAGAAAGATGACAAGAGATAGAAATTAAAGACATAAAACTAAAATAAATGGGAAAAGTAACTGATCCTATCTAATTGTAGCTCAAAGTTTCTCCAAATAGCTAAAAATAACGACCTAGCAGCTGCTACGATGAAAGATACCCCAAACAAAGTCATAAAGTTTGAGTTATAGGGTTCCTGAATTCTTTGACACAAATGCCCTTCAGAGGGTTCTGCGGCCACACTTCAGCTTCTGCGGTCCGCACTTCAGCTGGGTTGATAATGCTGTGCTTTCAGTAGGAGGAGCTTTGCGGTCATACTTTAGCTTCTGAGGCCGCACTCGAATTTATGCAGGTCGTATTTGAAGAGGCTTCAGACTTGTTCGATTGCACATTCTTTGATCTTTCAAGCTTTGTCAGTGCTGACCTGTTTTGCGGACCAAGTGCGACTGAACATTTTAGTCTGCGGACTGCAGTTATGCCAAAAATCCCTGAAGTTTCAATTCTTCTTCTGGGAATGCATTTTATCTTCTGCAAACCACACTTGCTTTTGTGGCCACAGATGGAATTTTGTGGACTACACTTTTCTTAATATTTCTCCTCTTTGCTGAACTTGTCTAGAATATCTCCTTTTTGTGTTATTTTTCTTCATTGAGGTCACATTCTCTAGAGCACCTGCAATTCAACCATTTTCATTAGATTCAGAGAAAAAACTATTATTTTTGGACTAAAAACTATAGCAAGAATGTACTAATAAGTGGTTAAAAATTACACTATCATGCATACACACTAATCACGTTTTAAGTAAAAACCCAATAACTACCTTAATGCTCATCAGTTTGTCGTTCACCCACCTAACCTCCACTACTAGCTCATGAAGATTCCTACCAACCAAAACACCTACCCGGTTCTTTCCCCTCACGTGTCCAGAGTACTATAGTTTAAACCCGTCTATATCCCATGCCTTATCTCCTACCCATCTAGTCTCTTGGAGATAAGCTATATTGACTTTCCTATTATGAAGAAATTTGCTAACTCTACAGATTTTCCAGTCAAGGTCCCTATGTTCCAAGACCGAACTCTCAGCCTCGAAGCACCCTTAACCCCTTGCCCCCACCCTCCTACCCCTTGAGGATCCCCGAGGACATGAAATTACCCTACCATACAATCACTATAATCAAGAGACAGTAAGCAGGGACTACAATAGAAGCAATGACAAACTAAGATACCGAGAATACAATCCGAAATTAAAAGGCACAAAAGTAGGAAAAACTAATGTACTAGGAATGATAGTAGCAGTAAGATATGCGAAACTAAATACCTTAACCGATGTTAATAGGCCCAAAAGCAAATATAAGTCATATAAACAAATAAACCACGGTTAGAGTACAACAACTAATAGAGAATACACTATGAATAGAGAATTTTTTTTTAACAGAGTATATAAAAAATTGAATGTAGCCAAACAAGAATGTAGAACCTGGTACAGTCGCCGAAGATGGTGGAGGTCGTTGGAAATCTGAAGTAGCTTGGAATTCGGTGAGATGAGTCTGGTTCGATGAGGGGAACACCAGCGTTACAAATCAGTCAGGAAACCTAACTGTGGTGGTGTACACGTGCAGACAACTAGATTGGATCTCGCTGGAGTCGGGCTGCCTTGTTCACGCTGGAATGAATCACACACCCCATGTACACACAAGTCTAAGGAAATAGGGGGAGAGAGAAAGGACAGAAAGGGTAGGGGAGAAAGACGACGCCGACGGTGAGATGAGGAGAAGAAAAAAGACGGGAAAGAAAGAATAAAGGGGAGCGAGATGGGGGAGAGAGAGGGACATGAGGAGTTAGAGTGATAAGGTATGATAAAGAGAAGATTTACCTTGCGGGGGGAGGGTGGTTGCTAGCGGCTTTGCTGGTCGCCAGCTATTTATTGGTCGTTAGGGATGGCAGTGAGAAGTTCTCCTATTTTGAGTTGGCTTATTTGTTTTTAGTTGATTTGGCTATAGAATATCAAATGTTTGGGCTTCTTTTACCAAACATAATCTAAGGCAAAATATTTGCTAATTCCTAGCATGTGTTGTCCAACTCCAAGGACAATTTGGATTAGTTTCATTGTATAGTCTTTCTAGAGGCGACTCCTTAAATTCTCGATTTTAAAAGTTATTGGATGAATTTTTCTTAGGCAAATAACTTACGCTCACTAGGTTAAATTACATAAAATTTAAATACTGACATAAGATAAAGCTATTTGTGTAAATGTCCGAAGGAGTTGAACTACAAGCTTAGAAGATTTTTCATCATACCGCACCTGAAACTATTATTAGCACTTGACTTTTTGAAAACATTAATATTGCCATGACTAGAAGAGTAGATTCAAGCAAGCAATACACTTCTAGATGTCAAATTCCTCAATTTGCAAGTATGTAGTTAGACATAAACCTGAAAAATGGGCCAAATTTGGCCCACTTAACACACCAATTTTGGTCTATAGTTTGTGACTGGCTATGATGTCCATGGAAGAGAGGGGGTCAAAGAGAAAGATTGTAAGACTTCTAGTCTGGTTAAGTTTTCTAAAAAAATAAGCACATGATATCTTAGGAAATTCCCACATCAGAAGAGAACAGTGAAATACTTCATTCGATAAAACACAGGTTCATATGGCAAATATACTTTTTGGCTCGATGATGGTGTAGACTAAGGCAAAAATCAGTAAGATATTGTGGGGAAAAACATACCGTAAGTATCATGAATATGGGCTGTGGCTATTATCGTATCATTGGGGAGACAAATGCTTTCCTTTATAAGAAACAAACACAAGTTATCATGACACACGTACTTTAAGATCGATGATGGCATTAATCCAAAGGACAAATTCGTAAGGTTTGTTGGGCCAAAGTAGACAAATTCGAAATTTGCCCTAGCCACAAGGTATCCCCTTTTATATGTGCTATTTAAATCTTATCAGTTTTTTCAAGATATTTGAATTTTAGCCTAAAGAGGACAACTTCAGGCAAAAGGTTTGTTTCTTTTTCTTCTTTGAATTTGCAGGTGATATCTGCTGCAACTTGCACCACCTATACACATGATTCTTATAGTTATTAATTATTATTATGCGTGTTAACTGTTAAATATACTAATAAATTTTACTTTCTCTCTTGTAAGTGTTCTATTATCTATTGTGTATATAGGTTTTTGAGTTTTCATTATCATTATTGAAATACTTTTTAATTTATAATTTAAATTTATTAAAGTATAAATAATCTTTTATGAATTTATTATAGAATCTATCTCTACTTTTAATAATTTTATATTACATGTATTGACATATGTTTCTAAAGTTCCCACTCTCTACTATTCTTATATATAAATAGATTTTTGAGTTTCATGCTACTAATAAAGTTACTATACGAGCAAATTAGTTTTATTCTAATATTTTATTTTGCTCATTTTCTCATCGTCAATGTCATTAAAATTTCTACTTTCGACTTTTTCGCATTTATGAAATAAAATTTATTTGTTTCATGAGTAAGTCCATAACATAAATTTTAAAAGAGAAAAATAATTATGATATTAAAAAGGTAAAAAAAATAGATAAAAGTTTGTCACAACCCCAAATTCCCTCTGTAGGATATCGTGACGACACCTAGTCTCTAAGACTAGGTAAGCCTAATCAATATGTGAAAACATTAAATAAGAGATTAAAACTTGAACATCCCAAAAATTTCATAAAAAGAATATACCAAAACTCAATACAAAAAATCCCAAAACCTGGTGAGATATAAGTCACAAACTCTAAATACAGTACCGAACAATCCTATACATCGCTGTCTATCAAAATGTAAAGAAATAAGAAAAGAACGGGATAAAAGGGGACTCCAAGGCCTGCGGACACTGGCATGTGTACCTTGAAATCTCCAAAGCAGCAACACAACACACTAATATCGAGGCTGATATGATGCACCTAGATCTGCACAAAAATATGTGCAGAAGCATAGTATGAGTACACCACAACGGTACCCAGTAAGTGTCAAGCCTAACATCAGTAGAGTAGTGACGAGGTCAGGTCAGGGCCCTACTGAAAATAATGAAAAAAACAAGGCAAAAGATATAATGATGTAATGAAATGACAGAGAAGTATAACAATAGAAATTCATAGAAGATAACAATACAGAATCAAAGAAGACAATTACAACACGTAAGGAAGTACGAATCTTACAAGTTAAGGAACAACATCAACAACCACAACAATGCAGCAAATAGAGGAAAGCAGCAAGGGCACTCCTGAGGTAGCGACTCGTAGTCCCAAAAGTAAATATCTCACAACGGCACAGCAGAAACCTCGTGCAAATATAATAACCGCACGACAGAAATATCGTGCTACAATAACAATACGCACGACAGAGACTTCGTTCCACAATAATAATCTGCATGGAAGAAACCTCGTGTCACAATAACAATTCACACGGAAGAAACCTCGTGTCACAATAACAATCCGCACGGCAGAATCCTCGTGCCACAACCAACAGTCATCTCAATAATAATCACCAAAACCAACACATAACAATTGAAATAATGATGATACAAGTAAAGAATCCTACAGTTAAAGAATGAATACAGAATCAAGGAAATAGGTAATGCAACTACGCATGTTGTACAAATTGCAAATAAGATATAAGACACGTAGACATGTGAAATTAGGCTAAACATGATGACTACACATGCTAGAGTAACTCCATTATGGCATAGAAAGGATACTACTTAAATAAAATTAGAATTTCAACATTTAGCTCGTGTACGCACTCGTCACCTCGAGTACACGTCCCTCACGTATTGCAATTTATCATAACAATACGTAATCCTAAGAGGAATTTTCCCACACAAGGTTAGAGAAGTCACTTACCTTAAACCTCGCTCAATCAATCAATAAGAAGGCCTTTCCTTTTTCCCACTCCGATACGCTCGAATCTAGCCAAAATAATTTCATACTATAAATATAACTATAGAAAACTAATTTAAATATGAAATGACGACTTTAGCAAGGAATTGAAAAATCGCTCCAAAAAGTCGACCCGGGCTCACGTCTCGGAACTCGACGAAAATTACAAAAACCGAACACCCAGTAGATATCGAGTTCAACCATACAAAAATTATTCAAATCCGACCACATTTCACCTTTCAAAACCCAAAATTTAGTTTAAGAAGTTCTACCACTTTTCCCCAATATTTTCAACTCTAATCCTTAATTACATGATAAAAACAATGATAGATTAGTTTAATTTAACCATAATCAAGTTAAAATTCTTACCCAAATATTCCTCTGAAAATACCTCGAAATTTTGTCTCTCACCGAGCTCCCAAAATAAAATATGAATCAAAACTGCACCTACGACCTTGCTGCCATATCTGCGGCTCCTTACCTGCGAAAAACCATCACAGGTGCGGAATTTACTTAAGTCTAATGAATCCACTTCTACAGAAAGTGGATCGCATCTGCGCATACACACCTGCGGCCCAAGAGACGCATCCGCGGAACACTGCCACATTTGCGCCCATCTCCACTGCAGAAGCGAAGACGCTACTGTGGAACGTTTTCCGCTCCTGCGCCCCCAGCTGGGCATGCCCAGTTCTGCGTCTGCGACCAAGTTCTGGCTTTTGTGAGCCTGCACCTGCTGCTATTCCCTCTACAGGTGCGAAAACACTAGAAGCTGGGCACCTTCAGCAATCCAACAAGTCCACAAATGATCCGATTCCCATCCGATTCACACTCGGGGCCCTCGAGTCCCCTTCCGAATATACCAACTAGATCCAAAACACATGACGGATCTACTCGAGGCTAAAAAGCACAGCAAACAACTCTAAAAACACGAATTGTGCATCAATTCAAGCTTAAAGAACTTTAGAACTTCTAATTTCTACATCCGATGCTGAAACATATCAAATCAAGTTTTATTGACCTCAAATTTTGCACACAAGTCATAACTGACATTACAGACCTACTCCTACTTCCTGAATTGGAATCTGACCCCAATATCGAAAAGTTTACTCCCGATCAAACTTTCCAAAAATCATCTAACTTTTGCCAATTAACGTCGAAATGACCTACGGACCTCCAAATCAACATCCGGACACGCTCCTAAGACCAAAATCACCATACAGAACTATTGCAACCGTCAAAACTCCATTCCGGAGTCGTCTTCACACAATTCGAATATGGGCAACTCCTACGACTTGTACTTTCATTTTTAGGGACTATGTATCCGATTTCACTCTGAAACCAAATACCAACCCTTTTGGCAAGTCACGTAACGATAAAATGAAATAGAGGGAGCAATAAATAGGGGTTCAAGGCTAACACTCTCAAAATGACCGGCCAAATCGTTACATCCTTCCTTTCTTAAACAAACGTTCGTCCTCAAACGAGTATAGAGACATACCTGAAGTGGTAAAAAGATAAGGATAACGGCTACGCATATCATTCTCATTTCCCAATTCACCTCCTCGACTGGATGACCCCTCTATTGAAAATCACTGAAGCAATGTTCTTCGACCTCAACTTTTGGACCTGCCTGTCCAAGATGGTAACCGGCTCCTCAACATAAGATAGATCCTTGTCCAACTGGACTGAGCTGAAGTCTAACACATGAGACGGATCGCCGTGATACTTCCGGATCATGGAAACATGGAACTCTAGATGAACTGCAGAGAGAGTAGGTGGTAGTGTAAGTCTGTAACCCACCTCTCCAACCCTTTCAAGAATCTCTAAAGGCCCGATATACCTAGGGCTCAACTTGCCCTTCTTTCCGAACCTCATAACACCCTACATGGGTGAAACTCGGAGCAAGACCTGCTCCCCAACCATGAATGCAACGTCGTGACTCGTGAGCCTTCCGATCCACATAACTCTTATGTCTGGATTGGGCTATACAAAGTCAATCCTGAATCAATTTAACCTTTTCCAAAGCATCCTGAACCAAGTATGTACCCAATAGTCTAGCCTCACCTGCTCATACCAACCTACTGGGGACCGGCACCGCCTACCATACAAAGCCTCATATGGGGCCATCCTAATGCTCGACTGATAACTGTTGTTGTAGGCAAACTCTACAAGTGGCAAGAACGGATCCTAAGCACCCCAAAATCATCACACAAAGACAAAGCATATCTTCCAGTATCTGAATAGTACGCTCGGACTGTCCGTATGTCTGAGGGTGAAATGCTGTAATTAACTCCACCCGAGTACCTAACTCATGTTTTATGGCTCTCCAAAATCGCGATGTAAACTGCATACCCCGATCAGAGATGATAGATACGAGCATGCCATGAAGTCTGACAATCTCGCGAATGTAAACTTGAGCCAGATGCTCCGAAGAGTAAGTAGTAACCACAAGAATGAAATGAGTTGACTTGGTCAATCTATCCACAATTACGCAAACTGCATCGAACTTCCTCTGAGTCCGTGGGATCCCAACAACAAAATCCATAGTGATCCGCTCCCATTTCCATTCTGGAATCTCTAACTTTTGAAGTAATCCACCTGGCCGCTGATGCTCATACTTCACCTGCTGACAATTTAGGCACCGAGCTACATACTCCACTATGTCCTTCTTCATCCTCCTCCACCAATAGTGCTGCCTTAAGTCATGATACATCTTTGCAACACTTGGATGAATGGAGTCCCGCAAACTATGAGCCTCCTGGAGAATCAACTCACGCAAGCAATCTACATTGGGCACACATAGCCTGCCCTGGATTTGTAATACACCATCCACTCCAATAGTGACCTCCTTGGCATCGTCGTGCTGAACCGTGTCCTTGAGGACAAGCAGATGGGGGTCATCATAGTGATGCTCTCTGATACGATCATAAAAAGAAGACTGAGAAACCACACAAGCCAAAACTTGGCTCAGCTCGGAAACATCCAATCTGACAAACTAGTTGGCCAAGGCCTGAACATTCAAGGCTAAAGGCCTCTCTGCTACCGGTAGATATGCTAAACTGCCCAAACTCTCCGCATTGCGGCTCAAGGCATCGGCCACCACATTGGCCTTCCCGGGATGATATAGAATGGTGATATCATAATCCTTAAACAGCTCCAACCATCTCTGCTACCGCAAGTTAAGATCCTTCTATTTAAACATATATTGTAGACTCCGGTGATCGGTGTAGACCTCACAAGGGACACCACACAAATAGTACCGCCAGATCTTCAAGTCATGAACAATAGCTGCTAACTCGAGATCGTGGACATGATAGTTCGTCTCATGCACCTTCAGCTGTTTAGACGCGTAGGTAATTACCCTACTGTCCTGCATCAACACCGCACCGAGATCAATGCATGACACATCACAATACACTGTATAGGACCCCGAACCATTAGGCAATACTAACATTGTGGCTGTAGTCAATGCAGTCATGAGCTTTTGAAAGCTTTCCTCACACTCCTTGGTCCACCTGAATGGAGCACCCTTCTAGGTAAGCATGGTCATAGGTGCTGCAATAGATGAGAAACTCTCTACAAATCGTCGGTAATACCCTGCCAAGCCAAGAAAAATCTAGATCTTCGTAGCTGAGGACGGTCTGGGCCACCTCTACACTGCTTCAATCTTCTTCGGATCTACCTTGATCCCCTCACTCGATACTACATGACCCAAAAATGCCACTAAATCTAGCCAGAATTCACACTTTGAAAATTTTGCATATAACTTCTTTTCTCTCAAGGTCTGAAGCACGATCCTTAGGTGTTGCTCATGATCCTCCCGACTCCAGGAGTACACCAGAATGCCGTCAATAAACACAATGATGAACGAGTCAAGATAGGGCTGAAATACACTATACATCAAGTGCATGAATGTTGCTGGGGCGTTGGTCAGCCCAAAAGATATCACAAGCAACTCATAATGACTATACGAACTGATGATAGCTTGAATGCAAGTTCATCTTAGAGAACACTCTGGCACCCTGAAGCTGATCAAATAGATCATCAATACGTGGAAATGGATACATGTTCTTCACTGCAACCTTGTTCAACTGGCGATAATCAATACACATTCTCATTGAACCATCCTTCTTCTTTACAAACAAGAGAAGAGAACCCCAGGGTGACACTCTGGGCCGAATGAAGCCCTTATCGAGTAACTCTTACAACTATTCCTTTAACTCTTTCAACTCTTCTGGGGCCATACGATAGGGTGGAATAGAAATGGGCTGAGTGCCCAGTAACAAATCAATACCAAAGTCGATATCCCTGTCGGGCGACATACCTGGAAGATCCACCAGAAATACGTCTGGATAATCCCTCACTACCGGAACTGACTCGATGGTAGGAGTATCAGCACTAACATCCCTCACATATGCATGGTACGCATCACACCCCTTCTGAGCCATCCGCGAAGCCTTTAGAAATGAGAAAACCCTGCTAGGAACATAATCTAAAGTATCTCTCCACTCTAGCCGTGGTAGACCTGGCATAGCCAACATCACCGTCTTGGCGTGACAATCAAGAATAGCATGATAGGGCGATAACCAGTCCATTCCCAAGATAACATCGAAATCCACCATGATGAGCAACAATAAATAGGCTCTGGTCTTAAAACCACTAAGAACAACCAAACATGACCGATACACACGGTCAACAACAATAGAATCTCCTACGGGTGTAGACACATAGACATGAAAACTCAAAGAATCACGGGATACACCCAAATATGGAGCAAAATAAGATGACACATAAGAATAAGTGGAGCCTGGATCAAATAAGACTGATGCATCTTTATGACAGACCGGAACAATACTTGTGATGACAGAGTCAGATGCAACTGCCTCCGTCCTAGCAGGAAGGGCATAATATCTGGCCTGGCCTCCCCCTCCAGGGCGACTTCTACCTGCTCGACCTCCACCACTAGCTAGCTGTGCAGGTGGAGTGGTAGCTGGTGCTGTAATCATAGCCTGAGGAGTAATCATAGCCTGAGGACCCGGTGGAGCACGCGGTGCCTGAGTGGTCTGTGGAGGTGCACCCCTCCTTAGCCTAGGGCAATCCCTCACCATATGACGATTGTCACCACACTCTAAATAAGTTCTCAGAGGACATGGCTGCTGTGCTTAGTTCGGGTCTGATCGGCTGGACTGACCGCTGGAAACACCCTGTGCAGGAGGTGCACTAGACAATAGTGGTGCATAATAATGAGCCTGGGGCCTAGGAGTGGCCAGAATATCGTTGGCGGCTGGAAGTGCTGAATGAACAGGGAGACTCACATAACCCCTACCCTGTCGAGCTACAGCTGGGGCACGAGTACCACTATATGTGCCAGACTCTCGAGACCTCTTGGCCTCTCTCTCCTCCCTTTCCCGAGTCAGCATACCCTCCATTCTCCTAGCAATCCAATACCTGCTGGTATGCGATGTCTATCTCCAACTCTCGGGCCATGCTAAATATGATACTGGGGTTGAGCCCCTCGATAAATCGACGAACCCGCTCTCGAACAGTAGAAACCAAGGCTGGTGCATGCCTAGCCAAATCACTGAATCAGACTGTATACTCCGCCACGGTCATAGAACCCTAGCGCAACTGCTCAAACTCTGCGCGCCATGCATCTCTCAGACTCTGGGGAACATACTCCCTCAAGAACATATCTGAAAACTGAGTCCAAGTGAGTGAATCTACCTCGATCAGACTACCCAACTCATATTCTCTCCACCGCTGATAGGCCGCTCCTCTAAGCTGGAATGTAGTGAAAGAAATCCCACTAGACTCCACAACACCCACTGTACGGAGGATACAGTGGCACTCCTCAAGAAAACCCTGGGCATCCTCTAACGCCAAGCCACTGAAAGTAGGAGGGTGGTACTTATTGTACCTCTCGAGCCTGATCTCCTCCTTCTCCAAAACTGCTGTCATAGCCTCGGGCTAAACTGGGGCTACCGGCTGTATTGGTATGACCTCTGGAACCTGATCGACCTGCTGCTCTGGGGTACGGGCGGTAGGAGTCTGTGCTCCTCCCCCAGACTGAGATGTGGCAGGAGCAAGTGGTATCAACCTTGACTGAGATAAAGTGCTGAACATGCTCAGAGTCTCCTGGAGGGATGGTGTAGTAACAGGCGTCTCAGGTGCCTGCCCTCCAACTGGAGATACCGATGGCTCCTCTGTACTAGCTCGTGCGGGTTCTCTGGCTGCACCACATGAACGTCCTCGGCCTCTACCCCAGCCCCGACCTCTTGCGGCTCTAGCAGATGGTGCGGGTGTCTGGTCATCTGATCGAGCTATACGTGTCCTCACCATCTGTGAGAGAATAGAAAGACAGAAATTTAAGAATCCAAAGTCAAAATTTTCGCACGATAAGGAATCAAAGAAGTGAATCTTTTCCTAATAGTTCCATAGCCTCCCGAACGTCTCCGTACCGATCCGCGAGACTCTACTAAACCTGCTTGTGACTCATAACACCTATGAACCTAGTGCTCTGATACCAACTTGTCACTACCCCAAATTTCCTTCGTAGGATATCGTGACGGCACCTAGTCTCTAAGACTAGGTAAGCCTAATAAATATGCAAAAATATTAAATAAGAGATTAAAACTTGAACATCCCAAAAATTTCATAAAAAGAATCTACCAAAACTCAATACGTAAAATCCCAAAACCTGGTGAGATATAAGTCACAAGCTCTAAATACTGTACCGAACAATCCTATACATCACTGTCTTTCAAAATGTAAAGAAATAATAAAAGAACGGGAAATAAGGGGACTCCGAGGCCTGCGGACGCGGGCAAGTTACCTTCAAGTCTCCAAAGCAGCAACGCAATGCACTAATATCGAGGCTGATAGGATGCACCTGGATCTGCATAAAAACATATGCAGAAGCATAGTATGAGTACACCACAACGATACCCAGTAAGTGCCACACCTAACCTCGGTAGAGTAGTGACGGGGTCAGGTTAGGACCCTACTGGAAATAATAGGAAAAACAAGGCAGATAATATAATGATGTAATGAAATGACAGAGAAATGTAACAATATAAATTCACAGAAGATAACAACACCGAATCAAAGAAGCCAACTACAACACGTAAGGAAGCGAGAATCTTACAAGTTAAGGAACAATATCAATAGCCACAACAATGCATCAAAAAGAGGAAAACAACAAAGGCACTCCCTAGGTACCGCCTCGAAGTCCCAAAAATAAATATCTCACAACGGCACGGCAAAAATCTCGTGTAAACAATAACAACCGCACGACAGAAACCTCGTGCTATAAGAATAATCTGCACGACAGAAACCTTGTGCCATAATAACAATCCGTACAGTAGAAACCTCGTACCACAATCAACAATCATCTCAACAATAATCACGAAAACCAACACATAACAATTGAAATAATGATGATACAAGCAAAGAATCCTACAGTTAAAGAATGAATATGGAATCAAGGAAACAGGTAATGCAACTACGCTTGTTGTACAAATTGCAAATACGAGATAAGACACGTAGACATGTGAAATTAGGCTAAACATGATGACTACACATGCTAGAGTAACTCCATTAAAGCATAGAAAGGAAAATACTTAAATAAAATCGGAATTTCAATATTTAGCCTGTGTATGTACTCGTCACCTCGCGTACATGGCCCTCACGTATTGCAATTTACCATAACAGTACCAAATCGTAAGGAGAATTTCCCCCACACAAGTTTTTAGACAAGTCACTTACCTCAAACTTCACTCAATCAATCAATAAGAAGGCTTTTCCCTTTTCCAACTCCAATCGTCTCGAATCTAGCTAAAATAATTTCATACTATAAATATAACTACAGGAAAGTAATTTAAATAATGAAATTATGACTTTAGCAAAGAATTAAAAAATCGCTCCAAAAAGTCGACCCGGGCCCACGTCTCGGAACTTGACCAAAATTACAAAAACCGAACACCCATTCAATATCGAGTCCAACCATACAAGAATTATTCAAATCCGACCTCATTTCTCCTGTCAAAACCCAAAAACATAGTCTAAGAAGTTCTACCACTTTTTCCCAATTTTTCCAACTCTAATCCTTAATTACATGATAAAAACATTGATAGATTAGTGTAATTTAACATAAAATCTAATTAAGAATTCTTATCCCAACAATTCCTTTGAAAATCCCTCGAAAATGCGTCTCCCACCTCGCTCCCAAAATCCCAAAATAAAATATTAATCAAAACCCTCGAAAATTCCCCCTTTTGCCAGTTAAACCGCACCTGCGACCTTGCTGCCGCATCTACGGAAAACCATCGCAGGTGCAGACTTCAATTAAATCTAAAGAATCCATTTATGCGGAAAGTGGCTCGCATCTGCGTATACGCACCTGCAGCCCAAGCGACAAACTTGCGGAACATTGTCGCACCCGCGCTCCTCTCCACCACATTAGCGAAGCCGCTTCTGCGGAACGTCTTCCGGTCCTGCGCCCCTAGCTTGGCATGACCAGTTCTGCATCTGCGACCAAGTTCTCGCTTTTGCGAGCTCACACCTGTGGGCATTTCCTCCACAGGTGCGAAAACACCAGAAGCTAGGCACCTTCAGCAATCCAACAACTTCACAAATGATCTGATTCCCATCCGATTCACACTCGGGGCCCTCGGGTCCCCATACGAATATACAAACTAGCTCCAAAATCAACATTCGGACACGCTCCTAAGACCAAAATCACTATACAGAGCTATTGGAATCGTCAAAACTCCATTACAGAGTCGTCTTCACACAATGTGAACTACGGTCAACTCCTACGACTTAAACTTCCATTTTTAGGGACTATGTGTCCCATTTCACTCCGAAACCAAAAACCAACCCTCCCGGCAAGTCACGTAACCACAAAATTAAATAGAGGGAATAATAAATAGGGGTTCGGGGCTAGCACTCTTAAAATGACCGGCCGAGTCGTTACTAAGTTGATAATCAAGAGGGTAAAATAGGCATTTAAAAACTCTAAATTGACATAAGGGGGAGATTGTCTATTGTTCAAAATTGGAAGAGGAGCTTTCAGTTAATGTTTAAAGAGTAAAATTGAAGGCTATAAAAGATTTTCACCCTATAATTTAATTACTTTAATGTGATAATAAATAATTTTATAATTTTATAATTTTAATATATAAAGTTCAATAGTCATACGTGAATTTAACCCACAAAAATTAACAGTAGACTTCAATGGTTGTTTATAACAAAATAACGTATTCTTAGTGCTCATCCACATGACATGAAAATATCACACTTACACCCTATTTTCTCGAGCATTCTTTTTCATAGATTAATATCAGACATGACATGATAACCAATGGTCTAACTCCACTTTGGAATTAGACTCCATAATTTTCGTTTACACGATATTGAGAATTGCTAGAGCTCCAGGAAGATTAAAAGATACAGTTAGTGTGATGCAACTAAAAGTTCGACAATATGGAATTACTATTAGACATTGCTACAGAGAAGGCAATACAGCGGTGGATTCACTAGATAAACATGTTATCACTCAATCTGACGATAAAATCTTTTTGCATGAACCTGATCTCCCAATAGACGCAAGAGGTTTTGTCACGACCTAGAATCCCACTCTCTGGATCGTGATGACACCTAACATTTCACTTGCTAGGCAAGTCAACGTTAGCTAAATTACTTAACCAATTTTAATAGTTTAAATCAACAACAGCAACAACCCAGTGAAATCCTACTAGTGGGGTCTGGGAAGGGTAGTGTGTACGCAGACCTTACCCCTATTCCGAGGAAGTAGAAAGGCTATTTCCGAAAGACCCTTGGCTCAAAAAGATGAGAAGAAGAATAATAAACTATAACAATAATAAACTAATATTTAAATCAAAATATTAATAATAATAAACTATAATAGTTTGAAATAGATTGATAAAAATACCAAATGACTTAATCTGAACATATCCCAGAAATCTGGAGTCACGAATACATGAGCATCTAGAGTTGTAAAGATAAAGTCTGAACAAAATAGAATTGTTTGAAGCTAAATAAACAGTAAAGACAAAATGGAAGGGGACTATAGGGACTGCGAATGCCAGCAACTCTACCTCAAGTCTCTTGCAGATAGCTGGTCCGGACAAGATCTCCTCTACACGCCACTGGGACCAACTCTGGTATTTGCACAAGGAGGGCAAAGTGTAGCATGAGTACAATCTCCCCATATAATCTGTAAGTGCCGAGCTTAACCTCGGCAAAGTAGTGACGAGGCTATGGCAAGACACTCACAATAAACCTGTAGGAAACAATAATAATAAGAAAAGGAATAGAAATAGAATAATTGAGTAAAATAACTGGACCCGTAAGTTAACCACCAAAAAGGGGCCCCCACAACAACAAAATCTCAAATCTCATATCACAACACTGAGAACTATCTATACAGCCACAAACAACTTATAACACATCAAATCCATTGCGGCGCGCAACCCGAACCCACTATATCATCAGCTCATGTCACATTCCGTCCTTATTCCTTCATATCATCTCATATCATTTCAACATCATTGTGGAATGTAACACGATCCCCAACAATTTCACAGAATTAACATAAACAAACCAACAATAATATTTGCAAAATATCAACACAAAAGTGGATGAAGCGTACTGAACACTTGGGAATCACCAATATGACAAAATATCAAACACCTCAAAATCTCAAATCTTTTTGATATATCAAAACAAGAATAGATTCACGGCTCACATAAGCGAAACAACATAATAGAGTACATCAAGTAATATAAGGACGATAAAAGCAGGTAAAACCTGTGGCAATTTAAATATACAATTAAGGCAAGTAGGAATAAATAGCAGGTAAGCAGATTATTGAGTGGGAGATAAGAAAAATCAAATAAATAACAATTATGTAACGATTTAACAAGTAAAGCTTAGATGTCAAGTAAGAATAATCTACAATTAAGGCATATGGGATAATATAAAATAACAAAGACATGGAAATAAATAACCCAATCCCGCATATTAGATCTCCCGACAACGCATATAAACTCGTGCATATAGATTATTTTCCCACATAATTCACATAGTAAATAGTTCAACAAGTCCTAATTTTCTAAAGTAAAGATTAAACATAACACTTATCTCACTCCACAACCAAATCAATGCTCAACCACAGTTGTTCCTTTAGAATTAGCCTCCAAATCAATCAATTTGACCAAATATAGTTCAAATAATTCAAAATAAGAATTAGAAACTACACACAAGTAAAGAATATTCAATCTTTAATGAATTTAAAAAACGTCAACAAAAGTCAATCCTTAGGCCCGCTTGGTCAAAACGTGAGATTCAGACCAAAATTCGATTACCGTACCCATTCACCCCCGGGCCTGGTTATGTGATTTGTTTCAAAAATCGACCTCAATTTGAGGTCTAAATCTCAATTTTACAAAATTTTTAATTTATACCCAAATTCCTAATTTATACCATCTGAATCCTAGATTTGATGTTGAAAATACATGAAAAGTATTGAGTAATTGAAAGGAATGGATTAAAGTTGCTTACCAATAAATTTGGGAAGAAGAATCTCTTGAAAAATCGTCTCTAGAGTGTTTAGGATTGAGAAATAGTTAAAATGAGATAAGTCCCGAATTTTTCCTCTTTTACCCAGCCGGGGATGTCTTATTCACAATTGCGACCATCGCAAATGCGAAACAAAGGAATCAAATGCGAACTTTGCATCAGAAGCACAAAAGTCGCAAACACGACAAATTATTCGCAAATGTGAAATGACCCCCTTCGCAAATGTGGTCAACTTCTCCGCAAATGTGAAGCTACTCCAACTTAACATTGCATCGCAAATGCCATGCCAAAGTCACAAATACGGATACAACATCCATCGCAAATGCGACTCAGTCTTCGCAATTGCGAAGACCCAGCCCCAACCCATGCTTGCAAATGCGAACTCTTGTTTGCACAAGCGAGACTCGTAATTGCGAGCCAGACCTCGCAATTGCGGGATCTGCAGTAGGCACCAGATACAAACATTGCACTAGCAGTCCTCAAACTATCCAAACTCATCTGAAACTCGTCTGAAACTCACCCGCACCCCTTCGGCTCCAAACTAAACATGCACACTAGTGTAATAACATCAAACGAACTCACTTGCATGGTCAAAATACCAAAATTACATCTAAAACTACAAGTCGGTCATCAAAACAAAGGAATTCAAATGAAAACTCAAGCACCTTTAGAATTGAAACCAAACATCCAAATCCTGTCAAACCAATTCTGAAATGTACCAAATTTTGTAAAAACATTTCAAATAGAAAAACGGACCTATACCAAATCCCTAAAGCAAATTCGAACCCGATAGCCATAAAATCAACCTACGGTTAAACCTAGGAAGTTTCCAAACTTTCAAATTGCTAATCTTTGGCAAAACAAGTCAACTCAATATAGGAATCTCCAAAATCGTTAAAACACCGATCCGGGGTCATTTATACAAAATATTGACCGTAGTAAACTGAAGTTGTTTTTATAGCCAAAAATCATATTTTCTTCAAAGTTTTACGTAAAAACATTTTGGAAAAAGGCACGAACTACTCACGTAAATCAAGAAATATCAAATAAATCTAATAGAGGTCTCGAAGAATAAAAATAAGGGCTAGTACTCAAAATGACCTATCGAGTCATAACATTCTCCACCTCTAAAAGAAACGCTCGTCCTTGAACAAACATAGAAAAGTACCTGGACTGGTGAAAACTTGTGGGTATCTACTCCGCATATCGGACTCGGACTCCAACATAGCTGCCTCGACCGGCTAACCTATCCATTGCACTTTCACAGATGGAACATTCCTAGATCTCAACTTTCGAACCTGCCGAGCTAGAATAGCCACCGACTCCTCCTCATAGGCTAAATTCTCCTGAAGTCCAAAACATGCGAGTTGTCCTCATGGTACTTCCAAAGCATGGAAACATGGAATACTAGATGTACTCCTGATAAGCTAGGAGACAATGCAAGCCTGTAGGCAACCTCCCCAACCGTCTCTAAGATCTCGAATGGACCAATAAACCTCGGGCTCAACTTTCCCTTCTTCCCAAATGCATCACGCCCTTCGATGACACTCAGAGAAGAACCTTCTCACCTATCATATAAGCTACATCTTGAACCTTCCGATCAACATAACTCGTCTGCCTAGATTGTGCGATACGAAGCCAGTCCTGAATCAACTTAACCCTCTCCATAGCATCACAGACCAAATCAGTGACCAACAACCTAGCCTCTCTAGGTTTAAACCAACCAATCAGCGAGCGGCATCGCCTCCTATATAAGGCCTCATACGGTGCCATCTGAATACTCGACTGGTAACTGTTGTTGTAGGCGAACTCTGCAAGAGGTAAGAACTTGTCCCAGAACCTCCGAAATCCATTACACAAGCACGTAACATGTCCCCCAAGATTTGAATGGTGCTCTCGGACTGACCGTCTAACTAAGGATGAAACACTGTGCTCTGCCCAACTCACGTGCCCAACTCATGCTACATGGCTCTCCAAATATGCGATGTGAATTGCGTGCCTCGGTCAAAAATGATGGAAATGGGCACGCAATGCAGGCAGATAATCTCCTGAATGTAAACCTGAGCCAACTACTATGAAGAATAGGAAGTCGCCACCGGAATAATGTGCACAAACTTAATCATCCATTCCACAATAACCCATACTACATCATATTTCTTCAAGGTCGTGGCAAGCCCACAACAAAATACATAGTGATGCTTTCCCACTTTCACTCTAGTATCTCCAATATCTGGGTCAAACCACCTGATTTTTGATGTTCTTACTTCGCCTGTTGACAATTCAAGCACTGAGATACATTAACAACAATGTCTTTCTTCATTCTCCGCCACCAATAGTGCTGTTTCAAGTCATGGTACATCTTTGTGATACCTGAGTGAATAGAATAGTGCGAGCTGTGAGCCTCATCAAGGATCAACTCTCTCAATCCATCAACATTTGGAACACAAATCTGGCTTGAAGCCGCATAACACTATTATCTCCAATCACAACCTCCTTAGCACCACCCCGCTGCACTGTATCCTTCAACACCAACAAGTGAGGATCATCAAACTGGCGAGCTTTGATACGCTCCAACAACGAAGTATTTGCCATAACACAAGCAAGAACTCGTTTGGGCTCTGAAACATCTAATCTCTCAAACTAGTTGGCCAAAACCTGAACATCCATGGTTAATGGCTTCTTACCTACCGATAAATATGCCAAACTGCCCATGCTCTCCGCCTTCCTACTCAATGCATCAGCCACTACATTGGCCTTCCCCAGATGATATAATATGTAGATATCATAGTCTTTCAGCAACTCTAGAAATCTTCGCTACCGCAAATAAAGGTCTTTCTGCTTGAACATGTGCAAGAGACTCCTATGGTCGGTATAGACCTCACAATGAACGATGTACAGATTGTGCCTCCAAACTTCCAGCGCGTGAACAATGGCTGCCAACTCTAAGTCATGAACAATATAATTCTTCTCATGAACATTCAACTACCGACACACGTAGGCCATCACCCTACCATCCTACATCAATACCGCGCCAAGACCAATACGCAATGTATCAAAATACGCGGTGTACGATCCCAAACATGTAGGCAACACTAATACTGGGCTGTAGTCAAAGCAATCTTGAGCTTTTGAAATCTCAACTCATAATCGTCGGACCATTTGAAAAGACCACTCTTTTGGGTCAACTTGGTCAATTAGGCTGAGATAGATGAAAACTCCTCTATGAATCGGCGATAATAACCCGTCAAACCAAAAAAGCTCCAAATCTCTGTAGCTGAAGTAGGTCTAGGCCATTTATGAACTGCCTCAATCTTTTAGGATCCACCTTAATGCCTTCAGAAGATACAACATGGCCCAAAAAGGCAACCGAGTCTAACTAGAACGCATACTTTGAAAACTTGGCATATAGCTAACTATCCTTCAGAGTCTGAAGTACGATCCAAAGATGCTGCTCATGCTCCTCTCGACGCGGGAGTTGACCAAAATATCATCAATAAAGATGTTCACAAAAGAATCCAGATAGGGCTTGAACACCCGGTTTATCAAATCCGTAAATGCTACTGGTGAATTTTTCAAGACAAATCACATCACTAAGAACTCGTAGTGACCATACCGAGTCCAAAAAGCTATCTTAGGGACATCTTATGCCCTAATCTTCAACTGATGGTAGCCATATTTCAAATCAATCTTGGAAAACACCTCGGCACCTTAAAGATGATCAAATAAGTCATCAATCCTTGACAACAGATACTTGTTTACTTTGTTCAACTGCCAATAGTCTATACATATCCTCAGCATTCCATCCTTCTTCTTCACAAACAACACTAGTGCACCCCAAGGCGAGACACTCGATCTAATGAATCCCTTATCAAGCAAATCTTACAACTGCTCCTTCAATTCCTTCAACTCAACTGGGTCCATACTATATGGTGTAGTAGAAATGGGCTGAGTTTCCGGAACCAAGTCAATGCAGAAATCGATATCTCTACCGGGTGGCATCCCCGACAAATATGTAGGAAACACCTAAGGGAAATCGCACACAACTAGTACTAAATTCATGGAAGAAACCTCCGTACTAGGATCATAGATATAGGCCAAATATGCTAGACACCCCTTCTCGACCATACGCCGAGACTTCATATAAGAAATAACCCTGCTAGTAGAATAGATAAGCGTCCCCATCCACTCCAATCGGGACAACCCCAGCATGGTTAAGGTCATCGTCTTGGCGTGGCAGTCCAAAATAGCATGATAAGGTGACATCCAATCCATGCCCAAGATAACATCACAGTATACTATATCCACAAGTAGAATATTTACCCTAGTCTCACAACTTGCAATAGAAATCACATATGAGCGATAAACACGATCTACCATAATTGTATCTCCCAAAAGTGTGGACACATAGACAGGAGCACTCAAAGAATCACGAGGCATAACCAAATATAAAGAAAAATAGGATGGCACATATGAATAAGTAGAGCCCAGATCAAATAAGCTCAGGCATCTCTATGGCAAACCGGAACAATACTTGTGATGACGGCGTCAGATGACTCTACCTCAAGTCTATCTGGAAATGCAAACTAATAGGGCTGGGCCCCACCACTCTGACCTCCACCTCTCGGACGACCTCTAACTATTTGACCTCCACCTCTAACGGCCTGACCACCACCGCTAGCTGCCTGACCCCCGCCTCTAGCTGGTTGAGAAGGTGGTGGAGAACCTGGTGCCGGAACCATGGCATGAGAACCCTGCGGTGGTCTGCTGCTCATCAATTTAGGACGGTACATTCTGATGTGACCCGTACCTCCACACTCAAAGCACTCTCTCGGCTGTTATGGCTGCTGAAGCTGAGGTTGACCCTAATGGCAAAGATAACCATTATAGTAACTCTGTAACGGTGGTGCACTGATATGAGCTGAAAGTATACCGAATGCTGGCTACTCAGGACGAGACCCATACGAACCAGGACTGCTCGAAGCACCGTGGGCTACCTGAAGAATTGACTAAATCGGCATGTGAAGATGGCCTCAACTAAATGAACTTCTGCCTCCAGATAAGGCACCACTGGAACTACCAAAGTGATGAGGCCCCTTGTCAAATATTGCCTTTCTACCCTGACCACGAATCATCTCGATTCATCTAGCAATCTCTACATCCCTCTGTAAAGAAATATCATCCCCAGTCTTCTTGGCCATCTGTAGACCGATACCAAAAGTAAGACCCTCAATGAATCTCCTCTCTCTATCAGTAGGAATCAAGATAGCTGCATGGCGGGCTAGGTCCAGCAATCTGGTCTCATACTAGGTAACAATCATGCTACCCTGCTGAAGATGCCCAACTGCCTATGATACTCCTCCCTCATAGTGAAAGGAATGAGCTTCTCCAGAAATAACTACAAAAACATATCCCAAGTGAGTGGCGGTGAACCTGTTGGTCTAGTCTCCTCATAATCCTGCCAGCACCTCTTGGCAGATTTGGTCATCTAGAACATTGCAAAGTCAACTCAATTGGATTCCACAATACCCATTTTGCCCAACATTTTTGTGGCAACAATCTAAATAATCTTATGGGTCCTCAGAAGGTGTCTCACCAAAATTGAATAGTAAAGATCTTTGTGAACTTATCCAACCTCATCAATCACTTAGAAGACATCGCAGACCTCTCTTCAGTTGTGTAGTAATAACGGGTTGAATCACTCCAACTGCGGGAATCACCGGGGTCTGGTACAGGGGAGACATGAGCTCTAAAGAGTGAGTGACGGGAGTCTTTGCTCCTCCCCCAGCCTGAGAGACGGCTGGTGCCATAGAAAATACTCTAGCAAGAGCCACATTCTCCAAAAGACCCACCAAACGGACTAGAGCATCCTGAAGTACGAGAGTAGCAATAAATCTCTCTGGGACCAGAGCGGGTCCGACTGGTGCGGTCTGAACCAAAATCTCCTCCTCATGCTCGTTTTGAGGATCTGCATTGGATGCTGCTGCACGTGCTCTAGGATGAGCTCTGCCTCTTCCTCGGCCCTACCTCGGCCCCGGCCCCTACTCCTGGTAGTGGATGCAACAGGGGGCTCTGGCTCCTGCCCGATAATAGATGTTGTGTATTTTCTCACCATCTGCAAGGGAACAGGAATATAATGGTTCAAACTTCAGTAATAGATTTCACATGATAGTGAAAGAAAGAAGTGATTTTTTTTCTAAATCTCTATAGCCTCTAGAAGATAAGTACTAACGTCTCTATACCGATCCTCCAGATTCTACTAAGCTTCCTCATGACTCATGAGACCTAGGCAACCTAGTGCTCTGATACCAACTTGTCACGACCCGAAATCCCATCCTCTGGACCATGATGGCGCTTAACATTTCACTTGCAAGGCAAGCCAACGTTAGCTAACATACTTAACTAGTTTTAACAGTTTAAATCAATACATTAATAATAATAAACTATAATAGTTTGAAATAGATTTTTAAAAATACCATATGAGGTAATCTGAACATATCCCAGAAATCTGGAGTCATAAATACATGGGCATCTAGAGTACTACATATAAAGTGTGAACAAAATACAACTATTTAAAGCTAAATAAATAGTAAAAATAGAATAGAAGGGGACTTCAGGGACTGCGAACGCCAGCAACTCTACCTCAAGTCTCATGCACATAGCGGGTCCGGACAAGACCTCTACACGCTGCTGGACCAACTCCGATATCTGTACAATGATTGCAGAAGTATAGCATGAGTACAACCGACCCTATGTACTCTGTAAGTGCCGAGCCTAACCTCGATGAAAAAGTGACTAGGCTATGACAAGACACTCACAATAAACCTGTACGAAACAATAATAACAGGAACAAGAATAGAAATAGAACATTAAAGTCAAATAACCTGACTAGTAAGTCCACTACCAAAAAGAGGCCCCACAACAATAGAATCTGAAATCTCATATCACAACACTCATAACTATCTATACAGCCACAAACAACTTATAACACATCAAATCCGTTGCAGCGCGCAACCCGAACCCACATAATGGAGTGTATTAAGTAATATAAGGACAATAAAAGCAGGTAAAACAGTGACAATTTATATATACAATTAAGACAAGTAGGAACATATAGTACGTAAGCAGATTATTGAGTGGGAGATGAGGAAAATCAAACTAATAACAATTAAGTAATGATTTGACAAGCAGAGCACATATGTCAAGTAGGAATAGGCAACAATTAAATCATATAACAACATATAACATGGAATAACTAAGACATGGAAATAAATAACCCAATCCCGCATGCTAGATCCCCCGACAATGCATATACACTCGTCACCTTGCATGTACGCTGTTTCCCCGCATAATTCACATAGTAAATAGTTCAACAAGTCCTAATTCCCTAAAGTCAAGGTTAGACACAACACTTACCTCACTCCGCAACCAAATCAACGCTCAACCACGAGTGTTCCTTTAGAATTAGCTTCCAAACCAATCAAATCTAGCCAAATATAGTTCAAATAATTCAAAATAAGCTTTAGAAACTATCCACGAGTGAAAAGGATTTAATCTTTAATGAATTTGGAAAAAGTAATAAAAGTCAACCCAATCCCGCTTGGTCAAAACTCAAGATTCGGACCAAAACCCGATTACCCATTCGCCCTCAAGTCCGGTTATGTATTATTTTTTGAAATCCGACCTCAATTTGAGGTTTAAATCTCAATTTTAAAAAATTCTCAATTTCTACCCAAATCACTAATTTCTACCATGGGAATCCTATATTTGATGTTGAAAACACATGAAAAGTATAGGGTAATTGAAAGGAAATGGATTAAAGTTGCTTACCAATGAATTTGGGAAGAAGAATCTCTTGAAAAATCACCTCTAGAGTCTTTTGGGATGAGAAATGGTGTAAAATGAGCTGCGACCCGTTGTCACGATCCCAAATTCCCTCATTAGGATATCTTGATGGCACCTATTCTCAAAGACTTGGTAAACCTAACACATACTGAGATATTAACAGATTTAAATCAATCAATTATTAAACATGAACCAGAAATTTCTATACACAGCCAAACACCATTAGTAAATGTAGAATATCCCAAAACCAGTAATACAAGTGATAAGCTCTACTGAGTTCACTAGAAAATCTATAAATACAAATTGTTCCAGAATAAAAATAAACGACGGGAAAATAAGACAACAAAAGGTGACTCCGAGGCCTGCGAACGGGATAGAAGGTATACCTTGAAGTCTCCCAAGCAGCTCACAATCCACTGACTAATGACCGGCACGCTCCAAAGTACCTGGATCTGCACAAAAATGTGTAATAAATGTAGCATGAGTACACCACAGCGGTATCTAGTAAGTATCAAGCCTAACCGTTGTAAAGTAGTGACGAGATCAGGTAAAGACACCTACTAGACATAGACACATGTGCAATATATTGATATAATCTAACAATGGAAAAATAAAGGCAGTTAAAGAGTTATCAACACAAGGCTAACAACGGTAATAAAGCAACAAATAAAGACAAGAGAGTACATGTGATAGAGACAATATGTAACCAAGTACAATCAAAATACGAATGGAAGGGAATAAGAAAAACAAGAACAACAACCGATCAACTCATCAAGCTTTTCAACATAAAATGTACAATAAGAATCATACCGAAGTACCACTTTCTCACAAATTCCAACTCACGAATCATAATCATAGGGCATCTCGTGCCCACTTTATGAATTATAACTGCATGGACAATCTACGTGATGCACGGACAACTCACGTGCTAATACCATCAACAGTAACCTCATACCCGCACAGATAACTCACGTGCTAACAGTGACAATATCTCATATCCGCATGGACAACTCACGTTCCAACAATAAAAATATCTCATATCTGTAAGGACAACTGACGTGACAACAGTCCAGTCCTCACACAGAAGGCAGATATACAAGAATACACGTACATGATTAACGGACTACAAGAATTATGCTCCTGGACTGATATAGGTGACATAATACGGTGTATATTTGTGAAAGTGTACTATCAAAACTCGAGTAAACAAGTAAGATACAAGACACCGAATAGTACATTGGAAACTACACAAAAAAACCCCGACATAGCCCATCTTGTCTCGCCGCATGCGTAACTGTAAAGTAAATGTTCGCATTGTCTCGCTACATGCGCATCAATAATTATCCCACCTTGTCTCACCACATGTGCAAACCCAATGTATATAGCCCGTTTTGTCACATCACATGTGCAAATATCAACAATAACAAAAGCACGGACAACTCATGTGAAAATACCCCGACAATCCTCTCAACAATCCCACATGTGTAAAAAATATAAAAACACAATATAACAACTCGCACCACATGTGCCCATATGCCACAACATTTTCCTAACAACAATTCCAATGCCAAAACCACATATAGCCCACGAATCAACAACTCTAAGTACAACAACAATAACAATAACATAAGAGTACGACTAGTATATCAACATAACAATTACAACAACACAATATAGTGGAAGAATAAGCTCAACAATGAAAAACATAACAAGTAATGATGACTTTAAATAAGAATAACTCAACTATGGGAGAGATAACATGTAGCAACGACTTCAAATAAAAATAGCTCAACAATGGAAGAGATAACATGTAACAATAACTTCGAATTAGAATAAATCATTTATGGAAGAGATACCGTGATAATGAAAGAGGCAACAATTTCAATTAAAGCATATAAGAGTAAATTTGGCAATAAAAGAAAGAACATGGACTAACAACTTCAATAAGAGCATGTGGGAGTAAATTCAACAATATAACACATTATGACAAGTTCAATTAAGTGCATGGAAGGAGTCTAGAAGTCTACACCGGTCAAAATGCGACATATAGCCCGTGTACACACTCGTCACCTCGTGTACACTTCTTCCATGTAATACAAATAACACAATCAAACCAATCCCTAGGGGGTAATTTCTCCCACACAAAGTTAGGCAAGATACTTACCTCACTAGGCCAAATCAACATTCAACATTAGATTTTACTTTACAATCTAACTCTGCTCGGCTCAAATATAACTAAAATCGACTTGATAATATTAAATAATATGAGAGACACCAATTCCAACAAGTAAATCTATGATCTTTATACAATTCTCAAAAAAGTCAACAAAAGTTAACCCTAGGCTAGCCTGGTCAAAACCTGGGTCGAAGAGTAGATTCCGACTATCCATAATCCTACGAGTCCATATATGTGTTTCGTTTTCCAATCTGAGTCCAGATCGACTCTCAAAACCCAAATATTTATTTTTCAAAACTTAGAAAAAAAATCCCAAATTTCCTCTTTGATTCTCATAAAATTGATGCTAAAATATAAGATATAATTAAGAAATATAATTGGAAGTTGATTAGAATCACTTACCTAATGATTGTAGATGAAAATTTCCTCTCCAAATTGCCTCCTACCGAGTCTAGAGTTCAAAGATATGAGAAATAAGGCTAAAATCCCGACTTCCAACTTTTAGGTCCAGGCGTAGGTGTCACAAATATGACCTGGGGTTTACAATTGCAAACCCAGCAAATGCGAAGAATGATCGCAAAATCGACATCCATCATAGCCCTTCTATCATCGCAAATGCAACAACACGTTCGCAAATGCGAACATAGGACACTTTGCAAAAGTGATCATGGTGATCGCAAATGCGATCAAGTCTAGCCCAGACTCCCATCACAAAAGCAAACTATTTGTTCGCAAATGCGAACCTGACACACTCCAGTCAACTTCGCAGATGTGATCCCATCCTCACAAATGCGACTATAT
The DNA here is from genome assembly GCA_000715115.1 of Nicotiana otophora. Taxonomy (NCBI): domain Eukaryota; kingdom Viridiplantae; phylum Streptophyta; class Magnoliopsida; order Solanales; family Solanaceae; genus Nicotiana; species Nicotiana otophora. The sequence continues at coordinate 36,595 of AWOL01S0006660.1, read as the reverse complement.
CTCGCAAATGCAAAACCTGAAAAACCTATGCAAAACCAGCAGAACTTAAACTCTATCAAACACTCCGAAACTCATCCGAAACTAACCCGAGCACTCAGGGCTCCAAACTAAACATCAATATAAGTTTACAAATATCATACGAACTCGATCGCGCGATAAAAACATCAAAATAACATCCAAAAACATGAATCGGACCTCCATAACACATGTACTTAACATTGAAACTTAAGAACTTTTAAAAATACAACCACACGTTCAATTCCTATCAAATCAACTCAGAATGAAGCCAAACTTTTCAGACAAGCTCCAAATAGCATAATGGACCTATTCCAAGTCTTAAAACAAAAATCCAAACCTAATATCTATTAAGTCAAACCATAGTCAAGCTTAAGGAATTTCTAAATGTGATGACCTGACCGGTCATTTTACGTAATTTCTCCTTGTGTCCCATTTGTTTTTATGGTTTTATGACTTGCGAAGTTGTCTAGTTTTGTTCTGGGAGGATTTCAGGTTATTTTGGACCCTTTGGTTCTTGGCTTAGAAGCCTAAGTTAGAATATTGACCAAACTTTGAATTTTATGAAAACGACCCCGGAACGGTATTTTTCTAGTTCCGTTAGGTTCAGATGATGATTTTGGACTTAGGTGTATGCTCGGATTTGTATTTGGATATTTCTAAAAGTTTTTGGCTATAATTAGAGAAAGTTGGCAATTTGAAGGTTTTGGAATATTCACAAGTTTGACCGGGAGTTGCATTTTACTAGATCAGATTCAGATTATTGTTCTAAGAGTTGGAATAGGTTTGTTATGTCATTTGGAACTTGTGCGCAAAATTTGAGGTCATTCCGAGTTGATTTGGTATGGTTCGACACGAGTTTTAGAAGTTGAAAGTTTTAAAGTTCATTAAGTTTGATTTGAGGTGCGATTCATGGTTTTGGTATTGTTATGGGTAATTTGATGCCTAGAGTAGGTTCGTGTTATATTTTGTTACTTGTTGGTTTATTTGGATAGGGTCCCGAGGGGCTCGGGTGAGTTGGGGGTGGTTTCGGACCATTTCGGAGTTGTATGTACTACTGGTGTTCTACTGATTTCTGGTGTTTCAGTCCTTCTTTGCGATTGCGAAGATAAGGACACGATCACATAGTCTATTATGGGACCTGGGTATTTTCTTCATCGCGTTTGCAACTGGGTAATCATGTTCGCATAGCTTTGTAAGGCTTGAGAATCGTGTCGGCGTCAGTGTAATCATGTTCACATAGGGTTGAGCTGGTAGCTGGGAGCTGGAGGATTATATCTTCGCGTTCGCAATGTTCTAGGCCGCATTCACGTAGTTTTAGCTAAGAAATCGCGTGGTATATGTCGCGAATGCGTAGAGTAATTTTGGAGCTGTGACTTTTGTACTTCGCGATTGCGAAGGGTATCCCTAGAGCAGACCTATAAGTACTCTATTTCGGACTTTTGAGTTATTTTATCACATTTTGAGTTGGGGAGCTCGGATCTGGACGATTTTGGAGAGGATTTTTATCACATGAATTTGGCTAAGTACTATTTGCTCGAATTTGATTATATTTCATGATTCTATCTTCGATATTGGCATTTGATTGATGATTTAAAAGAGAAATTGGAGATTTTGTCTGAACTTTCATAATGTGAATAATTGAGTTTTGAACATCGATTCAGAGTTGGATTTGAGTTAAATTAGTATGGTTGAACTCGTAATTGATTGGGTTATTAGAATTTATGAGTGTTGTGGGGTTCTGAGGTGCGGGCCCGAGTTTGACTTTTTAGTTTACTTTGAGTAATTCATTAAAGATTTGATCTTTATCATTTGGGTTTGTTTCCTATGGAATTAATTGATGTTTTAGCTACTTTTGGCTAGTTTCGAGCCGTTTAGAGGTTAATTTGTGCGGGATGGCATTTCCTGAGTGTCGGTTGGCTTGCTCGGTATTTGATTTGGCTTGCTTGAGGTAAGTAACATATCTAAACTTGGATTTGGAGGTAAGTATCCCTGAGAACTATGTTATATGAGATGTATTGGGGTGATGCACATGCTAGGTGATGGGCGTGTGGCGTGCACCGATGTAATCATGATTAAAGTTGACTTTTAGACTATTATCAAACTTGTTTTGCTGTTATATAATGTTATATCCATGCTCTCGCTACTTGTTTGATTGTCTGAGCTATGATTAATGTTAGAAGTCATGTTTAGGCTATGTGATTAATTGGTTGAGACCCATTGAGACTATTTCTGTTTTTTTGGGCTATTTGATTTAACTGTAATTACACACTCAGTCATGATTCCTCATTTGCATATCATATCTCAGTCTCTATTCATTATTTGTTGTTACATCACACGTTGTTGTTGTTGTTGTTGTTGTTGTTGTTGTTGTTGTTGTTGTTGTTGTTGTTGTTGTTTTCCATCCGTAGTACCGTTTGGGCTGAGTGATATGAGATTGTGAGCCCGTGAGACTTGAGAGGTTGATGACTGAGGTGGGCCTCAGAGTCATGTTGAGAGAGATTATGTGGATCGGGCTGCATGCCACAACAGATGTTACGACCCTAATGTCTCACCTTAGGATGTCGTGATGGCACCTAATCTCTAAGACTAGGTAAGCCAAACATTCATTGATAGCTTAACGGAAATAACAAAACTGAGATAATAAAATAAACTGATACAACTCACAAATACTCCAAAGTGGAACATCAACCACATAATCCCCAAAATCGGTGAAATTGAGTCATAAGCTCTATAGAATGCTTTAAAATCTCTAATACAACACTGTCTGAATATAGGATAAACAATAATGAGAAGATAATGGAAAAATGACACTGTATAGCCGTTGTAAAAATAATAGCCAAACCAATGTATAACATTTATATATTTTTTGTATGTATATATATTCTGTATGTTATATACAAAAAATATATAAATCTTATACACTTGTTTGGCTACCAGATGTAAATAGTTTCTAGCGTGGGCTAAAAGTGATAATACCCCGAAGGTAATAGAAGGTGACTCTGAGGCATGCGAGCGTCGAGCATGTATATCTTGAAGTCTCCGAAAATAACTATTCGATCACTGGCGTCCAGCAAAAGCAGATGTACCTGGATCTGCACAAAAATGTGTAGACGCGTAGCATGAGTACACCATACCAGTACCCAGTAAGCATCAAGCCTAGCCTCTATAGAGTAGTGACGAGACCAGGTCAAGACACCTACTAGGACTATAAAACTGAACAGAGTATAGTATAGTCAAATAATGGAAGATGAGGAAATGAATGACAATAAAACAGTTCAATAATGTAAGTTAATAATGGAATTTAAAGCAGTAAAGGCAGCAAGGAGTGAACACATGATAAGAACAAAAAGAAATCAATACGGACAAATACGAGTAAGGAAAATAAACAGATAACAAAACTGTTCAACCAACAAGCCTCTTTAACATAAAATGCACAACAAGAATCACAACTGAGATACCACGCCTCATATCCACATTTCACTATTTAAAATCATGACCTTTCCTATATCGCTGCGTGAGCCTTACATTTATGTATTTTTGAAAATTTTCCAGAAATAGCTTCACGCACTTTAGCCCTCTTATGTCACCGCGTAGCTTCAAGTAATTCCCTTACTAGCAACACAAACATAAATCCCACCTTATGCCTCCGCATGCACATTAACCCGTATCCTACCGCATGCACAATAATATCACAACACAATAACAACTCTCTCCATAAGTTCCCATATGCCATAACTTGGCAAAATCAACAATACCAAAGTTACCACGACATATAGCCAGCGGCTCAACAACAATGTGAACAAATACCTCAATAATAACAAAATGAATGAGAATTACTTAACAAGGAAAGATATCTCAATAATTAACAACTTCAACCTCAATGTGATAATGGCTTTCATAACTTAAAATGAAGATATTCTCATGAAAAGACAACTTCCAATTTAATTGTATAACATAAAATTAACAACGAAAAAGATAGTATGAAATAGCAGCTACGTCTAAATGCATGAGAATAATTCAACACGAAGAGACATCATGGAATAATAACTTCAAATAAGAATAACTCCACAATTAAAAAGGGCACATGATAGAGAGATAACAACATCAATTAAGGCATATAAAAGCATGTTGACAATAAAAGATAGAGCATGTGATAACAACATCAAGTAAAGCATATAAGATCAATTTAACAACGGAAGATATAACATGATATTACTATTTCTAATTAAATGCATGAAAGAGCCTACAAGTCTAATCCCATGTAGACACTCATCACCTCGTGTGCACGTCTTTCACGTAATTCAAATAACATAAATCAACCCAAGCCCTAAGGGGTATTTCCCCCACACAAAGTTAGACAAGATACTTACCTCAAACAAGCTAAATCAATCCCCTAATAAGCCTTTCCCGCATAAATCCAACTTCGGACGGCTTGAATCTAACCAAAATAACTTAATAACATAAATACAAGCCATAGAAAACAATTCCGGATAATAAAGTTTCAATCATTAATGAAAATCAAAAAGTTAACTCAAAAAGTCAACCCCAAGCTCGCACCTCGGAACCCGACCAAACTCATAAATTCTGAAAACCCATTCCGATACGAGTCCAACGAGACCAAAATTATGGTTTAGGAATTGTTTTACAAATATCCCCAATTTCTCCAACTCAAATCACTAATTAAATGATAAAACAAATGATGGAATTCTGATTAATGAACTTGACTATTCAAAAACACTTATCCCGATCCAAACCTTGAAGATCCCCTCCAAAATTGCCCCAAATCGAGCCCTCCAACTCAAAATGTGGAAAATGAAATAAAACCTCGATCTAGCCCTTTTTATGCCAAGACATTTCGCACCTGCGGGCCAACAACCGCTTCTGTGGCTCCGCATCTGCAGAAAACCATCGCAGATATGGCCCCTCAATAACTCTAGGAATTCCGCTTCTGTGGAACATTAAGCGCATATGCCCATCTGCTTCTGCAGAGAATGACCGGACCTACAGTCCTATATCCACTTCTGTGGTTGCGCACCTATGCACAATTGTCCACACCTGCGGACCCAGCTCACCCAGCCCCATCTCGCATCTACAGCCATACCCTCGCAAGTGCAATTGCACAAGAACTCAGCAGGCATCTAAAAATCCCCCAAATCTCCAAATAAATCCAATTCAACCCGAATCACACTGGGGCCTCCGGGACCCCATCTGGACATACGATCAAGTCCCAAAACATAATATGAACCTACTCGAGGCCTTAAATCACATCAAACAACATCATATCTACTAATCACACCCCATTTCAAACCTATTGAACTAATGAACATTCGACTTCTAAAACTAATGTAGAATCATATCGAACCAACTCCGAATGAGCTCAAATTTTGCAGTCAAGTCCCAAATGACACAACGGCAATATACCAACTCCCGAAATCACAATCCGTGCTCGATATCAATCAAGTCAACCATCGATAAAACCTATCAACCTTCCAAACCTTCAACTTTCCAACATTAGCCAAAAAGCACCAAATTAACCTACGGACCTCCAAATCAACATCCGGACATACGCCTAAGTCCAAAATCACCAGACGAAGCTATTGGAACCATCAAAACTCCATTCTGGAGTCGTCTATACATAGTGAAACTCCGGTCAACTCTTTCAATTTAAGGTTTTAATGTTGGGACTAAGTGTCCCAATTCACTCCGAAACTTGTCCAAAACTAAACCAACTGCCCCGGCAAGTTATATAACCACCATTGAACATAGAGGATGCACTAAATAGGGAAACGAAGCTAAAATACTCAAAATGACCGATCGGATCATTACATTCTCCCCGTCTTAAAACAAACATTCCTCCTCGTACGGGGTTAGAGATAAACCTGAAATGATGAAAACGGTGATGGTAAAGACTACGCATATCATACTCGGTCTCCCAATTCTTCTCCTCGACTGGTTGACCTCTCCATTGAACCTTCACTGAAGCAATGTTCTTTGATCTCAACTTCTGGACCTGTTTGTCCAATATTTACTCCGACTCCTCAACATAAGTCAAATCCTTGTCCAATTGGACTAAGACGAGATCTAATATATGGGATGGATCACCGTAAAAATTTCGGAGCATGAAAACATGGAACACCGGGTGAATTATTGATAAGCTGGGTGGCAATGCAAGTTTGTAGGCCACCCCCCCACTCTCTCAAGGATCTCAAAATGACCCATACCTAGGTCTTAACTTGCCCTTCTTCTCGAACCTCAGCGTACCCTTAATGGGTGAAAACCGAAGCAAAACCCTCTCTCCCACCATAAATGCTACATCACAAACCTTCTGATCAACATAATTCTTCTGCCTAGACTGTGTATATTGTACGGAGACGATCCTGAATCGACTTGACTTTCTCCAAGGCATATCGAACCAAATCAGTGCCCAACAACCTAGCCTCTCCCGACTCAAAACAACCAACTGGAGAACGGCACCGCCTCCCATATAGGTCCTTATAAGGAGCCATCTGAATGCTCGATTGGTAACTATTGTTGTAGGCAAACTCTGCAAGCGGTAAGAACTGATCCCAAGAACCTACAAAATCTATAAGACAAGCACATAACATATCTTCTAAGATCTGAATGGTGCGCTCGGATTGCCCGTCCGTATGGGGGTGAAATGTTGTACGCAACTCAACCCGTGTGCTTAACTCACGATGTACGGCCCTCCAAAAGTGTGATGTAAACTATGTGTATCGATCAGAGATAATGGACACCGGCACACTATGGAGACGACCAATCTCACAGATATAAATCTGAGTCAGCTGATCTGAAGAGTAGGTAGTCACAACCAGAATGAAGTGTACAAACTTGGTCAGTCTGTTTACAATAACCCATATTGCGTCAAATTTCTTTGAAGTCCATTGGATCCCAACAATGAAATCCATGATAACACACTCCCATTTCAACACGGGAATATCAAGTCTATGAAGTAAACCGCCCGGCCTCTAATGCTCTTACTTCACTTGATGATAATTCAAGCACCGAGCCACATACTCCACTATATCTTTATTCATTATTCTCCACCAGTAGTGCTGCTTCAAATCTTGATACATCTTCGCGATACCCAGATGAATGGAATACTGCAAATTGTGGTCCTCCTCAAGAATTAATTCATGCAACCCATCAATATTAGGCACAAAAATCCGACCCTGCATCCATAACACCCCATCATCTCCAATAGAAACCTCCGTGGCATCATTGTGATGCACTGTGTCCTTAAGGACAATTAAATCGGGATCGTCATACTGACATGTTCTGATGTGCTCATACAAAGAAGACCGAGAAACCACGCAAGCTAGAACCCGGTTAGGCTGTGAAACATCCAACCTCACAAACCGATTGGCCAACGCTTGGATATTCAATGCTAACAATATCTCCCTAACTAGAATATATGAGGCTACCCATACTCTCCACCTTCCTACTCAAGGCATTAGCCACCACATTGGCCTTCCCGGGATGATGCAGAATTGTGATATCATAGTCTTTTAACAACTCTAACCACCTTGGCTGCCTCAACTTCAGATCCTTTTGATTAAACAAGTGTTGTAGACTCCAATGATCTGTGAATACCTTGCAAGACATGCCGTAGAGATAGTGCCTCCAAATCTTCAATGCGTGAATAATAGCAGCCAACTCTAGATCATGAACATGTAGTTCTTCTTATGGGGCTTCAATAGGCGTGATGCATAAGCAATCACCCGACCCTCATAAAGCAAGACATACCCAATACCAATCTGCGAAGCATCATAATAAATCGTATATGAACCCAATATTGAAGGAAAAATCAGAACTGGAGTTGTGATCAAGACAGTTTTGAGCTTCTGAAAGCTCTCCTCACACTCGTTGAACCACCTGATTGGAGCACCCTTCTGGGTCAATCTAGTCAAAGGTGCATCAATGGACGAGAAAACCTCTACAAACTAGCGATAATACCCGGCCAAACCAATAAACCTTCGGATCTCAATAGTTGAAGACGGTCAGGGCCAACTCTGAACTGCTTCAATCTTCTTCGGATCTACTTTAATCCCCTCACTCGACACCTTATGACCCAAAAATGCCACCGAATCAAGCCACAATTCAGACTTTGAGAATTTTACATATAACTTCTTCTCCCTCAATGTCTGGAGCACTATCCTTAAATGCTGTTTTGATCCCCCCGACTTCGGGAATACACCAAGATGCCGTCAATGAATACAATGGCAAAAGAGTTGAGATACTGTTCATCAGGTGCCTAAATATTGCTGGGGCGTTGCTCAACCCAAATGACATCACTAGGAACTCATTGTGACCACACCGAGTCCTGAAAGCAACCTTAAAGATATTTGAGTCTCGAATCTTCAGTTGATGATACCCTGATCTCAAATCAATTTTTGAGAACACTCTAGCACAATGAATCTAGTCAAATAAGCCATCAATGCGCAGTAATGGGTACTTGTTCTTGACTATAACTTTGTTCAACTGTCCATAATCAATACACATCCGCATTAAGCCATCTTTCTTCTTCACGAACAAAACTGGAGCACCCCTAGGTGAGACACTTGACCGGATGAAACCCTTACTAAGAAATTCCTGAAGCTGCTCATTCAATTTCTTCAACTCCGCAGGTGCCAAACGATAAGAATAGAAATGGGTTGAGTGCCCGATACCAGGTTAATACCAAAGTCAATGTCCCTATTGGATGGCATGCCCGGTAGGTCTGCTAGATATCTGGGAAATCTCTCGTTACCGAAACTGACTCAACGATAGGAGAATCAACACCGACGTCTCTCGCAAAGGCTAAGTATACATCACACCTATTCTCAACATTCGTTGGGCCTTTAGAAAGCATAGAACCCTACTAGGAATATAATCTAATGCACACCTCCACTCCAATTGCGGCAATCCTGGCATAGCCAATGTCATGGTCTTAACATGATAGTCCAAAATAGCTTGATAGGGCGACAAACAGTCCATGACTAATATCACATCAAATTCTACCATATTGAGTAGTAATAGATTAACTCTGGTCTCGTAACCACCAATAGTAACTAAATACGATCGATAAACACGGTCTACATGATGAAACCTGCATCCCTGTGATAGACCAGAAAAATACTTGTAATGATAGCATCTGAAGTAGCAGCCTTCGTCCTACCCGAAAAAGCATAAAAACAAGCTTGGCATTCGCCTCTAGGTGACCTCTAGCTACCCGGCCTCCACCCCTAGCTGGCCTACCCTCCTCGTAATCCTACCACTACTGATACGATGCTCCTGACAGATGAAATATAGTAAAAGCAACCCCGTTAACCTCCACAATACCCATCGTGTTTAGAATACATTGGCACTTCTTTAAAAAATCCCGTGCATCCTCAGTAATTGTGCCATCGAAAGTAGGAGGATCATACTTCTTGAACCTCTCAAGTCTCCTCTGCTCCTCCTCAGATGCCATCGGTCTGACCTCAGGCTAAACCAGAATAACTGGTTGTGCTGGCATGACACTAGGAACCTAATCAATATGGACCCACTACTTTGGAGTACGGGTCGTATGAGTTTTAGCTCCTTCCCCAGCCCGAGATGTAGCTGGTGCAAGGGGAATCAATCCTGCCTAAGCTAGAGTGTTGAACCTGGTCAAGAACGTTGCTAGGGTCTTCTGATGTTTAGGGGCAAAGGGGCAACAACAGTCCTTGGGTGTCTGTCCCCCAACCGGAGCTGGTAGCTCCTCAGTCGCTGCTCGGGTAGGTGCTCCGGCTGCAGCACGTGCCCCTTTTCAACCCCTGCCCCGGCCCCATCCTTGTGCCGCTCTAGTTGGGGGCACGATTGCTTGATCATCGCATCCAGCAGTGCATGTCCTGACCATCTGTGATAGAATAAAAAGACAAGAACTCATATTTCGAAATCAACAAGTTTGCACGATAAAGATTCAAGGAAGCAGAATTTCCTAACGGTTCTGTAACCTCTCAAAGATAAGTACATACATCCATACCGATCCATAAGACTCTACTAAACTCTCTTCAGACTTAAAATCTGAATCTAGAGCGCTCTTATACAAACTTGACATGACCCCAAATTTCCATTTAGTATGTCATGATGGCACCTAGTCTCTAAGGCTAGGTAAGCCTAACAATCATTGATAGCTTAACGAAAATAACAAAATTGAGACAATAAAATAAATCGATACAGCTTATAAATACTCTAAAGTGGAACATCAATAACATAATCCCCAAAATCGGTGGAACTGGGTAATAAGCACTATAAAATGTTTTAAAATCTCTAATACAACACTGTCTGATAATAGGATAAACAATAATGAGAAGATAATAGAAGGGGACTCTGAGGACCTGCGAGCATCAAGCAGGTATACCTTGAAGTCTTTGGAAATAGCTATACGATCTCTGGCGTCCGACATGAGCAGATGTACCTGGATCTAAAACTAATATGTAGAAGCATAGCATGAGTACACCATAACCATACCAAGTAAGTATCAAGCCTAATTAGGTAGAGTAGTGACGAGGTTAGGTCAAGACACCTACTAGGACTACAAAACTAAATAGATTATAGTATAGTTAAATAATGGAGGACAAGGAAATGAATGACAATAAAGCAGTTCAATAATGTAAGTTAACAATGGAATTTAAAGCAATAAAGGTAGCAAGGAGTGAACACATGATAAGAATAACAAGAAATCAATACGGACAAATACAAGTAAGGCAAATAAAAAGATAACAAAAGTGTTCAACCAACAAGCCTCTTTAACATAGAATGTACAATAGGAATCACAACCGAGTTAACACACCTCATATCCTCATTTCAAAATTTAAAATCACGACCTTTCCTTATACCGCCGCGTGACCCTTACATTTATATATTTTTGAAAATATTTTTCCCAAAATGGCTACATGCACTTTAGCTCCCTTATGTTGCCGCGTGGGTTCAAGTAATTCCCTTAATAGAAACACGCATATACATCCCACCTTATGCTGCCACATACAGATTAACCCCTATCCTTATACCGCCGCATGCGCATCAATATCACAACACGATAACAACTCGCACCACAACTGCCCATATGCCACTACTTGCCAAAATCACAACACCAAAGTTACCACGACATATAGCCTACGGCCCAACCACAATGTGAACAAGAACCTCAATAGTAACAAAATTAATGAGAATTACTCAAGTTCAATAACTCAAAATGAAGATATTCCCACAAAAAGACAACTTCCAGTTCAATTGTATAACATAAGCTTAATAATGAAAAAGATAGTATGAAATAGCAACTACGTCTAAATGCATGAGAATAATTCAACACGAAGAGACATCATGGAATAATAACTTCAAATGAGAATGACTCCACAATTAAAAAGGGCACATGACAATTAGAGAGTTAACAACATTAATTAAAGCATATAAATGCATGTTTGGAAATAAAAGATAGAGCATGTGATAACAACATCAAGTAAAGCATGTAAGAGCAATTTAACAACGGAAGATATAACATGATATTACTATTTCTAGTTAAATGCATGAATAAGCCTAAGGGTCTAATTCGGTCAAAATACCATACATAAGCCCATGTACACACTCGTCACCTCGTGTACACGTCTTTCACATAATCTAAATAACAAACATCAACCCAAGCCCTAAGGGATATTTCTCCCACACAAAGTAGACAAGATACTTACCTCAAACAAGCAAAATCAATCCCCTAATAAGCCTTTCCCATGTATATCTAACTTCGGACGGCTCTAGTCTAACCAAAATAACTTAATAACATAAATACAAGCCACATGAAGAAATTTTGGATAATAAAGTTTCAATCTTTAATGAATATTAAAAAGTCAACTGCAAAATTCAACCCCGGGACCGTACCTCGGAACCCGACCAAACTCACAATTTCCGAACACCCATTCTGACATGAGTCCAAACATACCAAAATTATCCAATTCCGATCTCAAATCGACCTTCAATTCTCAATATATGATTTAGGGAAGTTTTTACAAAACCCCTCCAAGTTCTACAACTCAAATCACTAATTAAATGATAACAAAATGATGGAATCATGATTATTGAACAAAACCAAGTCAAAAATACTTACCCAATACAAATCTTGAAGATCCTATCCAAAATCGCCCAAAATCGAGCTCTCTAACTCAAAATCTTGAAAGTGAAATAAACCCTCGATCTAGCCCTTTTTCTGCCCAGGCATTTCGCACTTGCATGCCAACAACCACTTCTGCGGCTCCACATCTATGGAAAACCAACGCAGATGCGGCCCTTCACTGTCATAACCCAATTCCTTACTAGGTCGAGACTGCACCTAATGCTGCCGTTAGGCAAGCCCACGTGCGAAAGTACTATTTTCTTTTAGCAAATATACTACTAGGTTATTTCCCTAGTAGCTGTTATATATAATAAATCCCAAACTGGGTAAAACCTACAAAATGGTTAAGTAACCTACAAACAAACAATACGACAAAGAACTCCAATGGCTATTGCTACTAAATACAATGTAGCAGTAGCGTAATGAAAGATGGAAAATACAAGGCTAGTAATTTGAAACATCCAATTGTTGCCGACAACTATGAATGCACACACTAGTTGCCAACAATTTGTTGTAGCACCTACAAAGCTCTCACCATGCGCCATTTGTGATATGTCTAAATTTCACAAAGCTCTCATCAACCGCCATTTGCGAAACTACTATTTACTTATCCCCTTAAAACATATTTTTAATTAAACTAAATTTCATACAACTGTGATAAGTCTTTTAAAAAATATATCAACATAATAAGTACATAGTCTGCGGTGATAAATATGACAAGTATGGCAGTACATAAGTGCTAAAAATCCCCAAAAACCGGCGTGTCAAGTACATGAGCAATCTAGGCAATATACTAAACTATTAAAGATACTGTATGAAAGCAATAAACATGAATAGTAAATAAGATGGAAGGAGACTCCACTGTTGCGGATCAGAGCAAGGTAAGCAGCTCATCCCTAAGTCTCCGTAATGACTAGCTATGCGCCCGGGTGCCCATTGGTGGAACCTGTCTCAGTACCTGTACATCAGTGCAGAAGTGTAGCGTGAGTACGAAGAACAACACGTACCCAGTAAGTATCTAGTCTAACCTCGAAGAAGTAGTGATGAGCGGTCGACTTGACACTTACTAGAGGTCAATAATAATGCAAGTGCATAAAGTAGGCATGGTGAACATACAATACGTATCGATGAGACAAATAAAAGAAACTATAATAAATACAACAAGAATCTATAACACATCATCAACATCTCATAACTGGCCGTGAAGACCCCCCATCAGAATAGTGGTACTCAGTACTACCGAGGCGAACAACTTGATCCTATGAGAATAGTGTTACCATCATACTGCCGATGCAAACAGCCCGATCCCATAATAGTGGTATTACCATACCGTCGAGGTGAATGGCCCGATCCTATAAGAGTGGTGTTACCATTCTGCTGAGGTAAACGGCCCGATCCCATAAGAGTGGTGTTACCATACTGCCGAGGCGAACGACCCAATCCCATTAGAGTAGGGAAGTTTACCTCGCTTGTGGAAGTACTTGCGACGCGGGAGGACATGGATTTTTCATAGTTATTAAGTATTCCTCAATTTTCCAAAATAATAAGGCTAAGTTGATAATTGAAACTTTAAAATTCCTAGTCTCAGCTCTATTGAAGATAATTAATACGTATGATAAACACAACAGTACAATTAAAAGGCATAATGTGGATCTAAGTCTACCCGGACATCTCATGAAATATAGCTACGTATGGACTCTCGTCACCTAGTGCGTACGTAGCTCCCCACACAAGTAATACACAACAAGATATACCTAAGGGGATGAGTTCCCTCTTACAAGGTTAGGCTAGAGACTTACCTCGTTTTCAAGCTCACTTACGGTCCACTAATCCGCTCTAAAAGTCCCAAATCGATGCCGAACAATATGAAACTAGTCAAATATTGTATAATTTAATCAATATATGTTCAAAAGTTCATAATTTAGCTATTAGAGTAATTACCCAACCCAAATTGGAAGATTCTAAAAATTCACCCCGGCCCACGTGCCCGGATTCCGAAACTATTTAAAGATAAATATTACCCATAGCCTCATGAACTCAAATATATAATTTTTTCTTAATTCCACAATCAATTTCGTGGTTAAATCTCATTTTTACCAAAACCCTAGGTTTTTCACAAATGCCATTAATTTCACCATTTTCCATGTTAAATCTACCTATGATTCGTGTATTTAGCTAAGGAATTGATAGAGATCACTTACCTCTTGATGTTGATGAAATCCCTCCACAAAATGCTCTCAATATCGCCTAAGACCAAGTGGGAAATGAGGGAAATAAAGCTAAATCGTAATAAAAGCTCTTGCACCAGACGCAGATGTCACATTTGCGACATCTTGTTCGCAAATGCGAAGGCTGGCCATCTATGCTATGGTCGCAAACGGACCTCGATAATACCAAAGTCTACTCCAAACCAAACTTAAAGAACTTGGGAAACCTTCAATGCGCAAACTTTTAATATTAAGCGCCAAAATGCTCCCGGTTCTTCCGAAACCCGATCCGAACAAACACCTAAGTCCAAAATCATCATACGAACCTATTAGGACCATCAGATACCGGTTTCGAGGTCATTTACTCAAAATGTTGACTCAAGTCTAACTTGACCATTATAGGCTACTATTAAGGAACTAAGTGTTTCGATTTCAACCCGAACCTTTCCAAACCCGAACCAACCATCTCCGCAGGCAATAAAATAGTAAAAGCACATACGAGGAGTTTTAATTAGGGAAACGGGGATCTAGAAAGCAAAACGACCGGTCAGGTCATTACATTCTCCACCTCTTAAACAAATGTTCATCCTTGAACAAGTCTAGAATCATACTTGGAGTGCTGAAAATGTGCGGATATCTGCTCCTCATGTCCTCCTCGGTCTCCCAAGTCGCTTCCTAGACTGGTTGACCCCTCCATTGGACCTTCACTATAGCAATCTTCTTGGACCTCAACTGGCGAACCTGCCTGTTAATAATGGCCATTGGCTCCTCTTCATAACTCAAACTCGCATCTAGATGAACCGTGCTGTAATCTAGCAAGTGCGACCTGTCGACATGATACCTCCGGATCATAGACACATGGAAGATCGGATGAACTCCCGATAGACTGGGAGGAAAAGCAAGCTCATAAGCAACCTCCCCAACTCGAAACAACACCTCAAATGGGCCAATAAACCTTGGGCTCAGCTTGCCCTTCTTCCCGAACCTAATGATCCCCTTCATCAGCGAAACTTTCAAGAGAACCTTCTCGCCCACCATAAATGATAGATCACGCGCCTTCTAATCCACTTTACTTTTTCCAAGGCATCTCTCACCAAATCAGTACCATAAAATTTAGCCTCGCTGGGCCCAAACCATCACCGATGGGCAAACGACTTCGTCGACAATATAAAGCCTCAAATGGAGCCATCTCGATGTTGGACTGATAACTGTTGTTGTAAGCAAACTCGACCAAGGGAAAGAATCTATCGCACTGACCTCCGAAGTCAATGACACATGCTCTAAACATATCCTCCGGAATCTGAACCATCCGCTCTGACTGCCCGTCGGTATAAGGATGAAAAGCTGTGCTGAGCTCTACCCCGGTACCCAACTCGCTCTGAACTGCTCTCCAGAAGTGCGAAGTGAACTGAGGGCCTCTATCTGAAATGATGGAAACAGGCACACCATGCAACCAAACAGTCTCCTGAATGTAAATCTAGGCCAATCTCTATGAAGAATACGTAGTCACAACCGAAATAAAGTGTACCGACTTGTTCAACCTGTCGACAATGACCCAAACTACATCAAACTTACTCAAAGTCCATGGAAACCCAACCACGAAGTCCATAGTTATGCGCTCCCATTTCCAATCAGGTATAACCATCTGCAGAAGTAGGCCACTTGGCCTCTGGTGCTCATAATTAACTTGCTGATAATTTAGGCACCTCGCTACATACTCATCTATGTCCTTCTTCATCCGCCACCACCAATAATGCTGCCTCAGGTCGTGATACAACTTCGTAGCACCTGGATGAATAAAATACCGAACACTGTGTGCCTCCTCTAGAATCTTCTCCTTCAAGCCATCAATATTAGGAACACATAGGCGACCCTGGAGCCATAGGACACCATCCTCACCGATAGTAACCTCCTTGGAACCACCCTGTAGCACCGTCCCTTTGAGAACCAACAAATGTGGATCATCGTACTGACGAGCCTTGATCCGCTCAAGTAATGAAGACTGAGCCACTACGCACGCAAGAACTCGGCTGGGCCCAGAAATATCCAACCTCACAAGTCTGTTAGCTAAGGACTAAACGTCCAAAGACAATGGCCTCTCCTCTACTGAAATGAATGCCAAACTCCCCATACTCTCAGCCTTTCTACTCAAGGCATCCGCAACCACATTCGCCTTGCCAGTATGATAAAGTATGGTGATATCATAGTTCTTTAGTAACTCAAGCCACCTTCGTTGCCACAAAATTGATATCCCTCTACTTGAACAAATACTGCAAACTTTGATGATTGGTGTAAACCTCACAGGACACCTCGCAAAGATAGTTCCACCAGATCTTAAGAGCATGAACTATTTCAGCCAACTCCAAATCATGTATGGGGTAATTCTTCTCGTGGGGTTCAGCTGACGTGAAGCATATACAATAACGTGTGAAGCATCGCAATATACAATATATATCCCTAAACTGGAAGGAAACACTATCACTGGTGTTGTAGTCAAAGCTGTCTTGAGCTTCTAAAAGATCGCCTTTCAATCATCGGACCAATGGAACAGAGCACCCTTCTGGGTCAATCTAGTCAAATGTGCTACAATGGATGAGAAGTCCTCCACAAATCGGCGATAATAGCCTGCTAACCCAGGAAACTCCTGATTTTGATCGTAGTGGTAGGTAGAGTCCAACTCCGGACTTCCTCGATCTTCCTAGGATCTACCTTAATACCCTTGCCTGATACAACATGCCCCAAGAATGCCACAACATCTAACTAATACTCGCACTTGGATAGCATATATTTTATGTTCCCGCAAGGTCTGAAGCACAACTCTCAAATGTTGCTCGTGCTCCTCCATGCTATGCAAGTAGATCAATATGTCATCAATGGAGACAATGACAAAAGAATCAAGATACTACCTGAACACTCGGTTCATCAAATTCATAAACGCCACCGGGGCATTGGTCAAGCCGAAGGACATCACCAAAAACTCATAGTGACCATACCTAGTCCGGAAGGCCGTCGTCGGAACGTCCGAAGCATGAATCTTCAGCTGATGATACCCAAATCTCAAGTCGAACTTAGAGAACACCCTGACACCGTGCAACTGGTCAAAACTAATCATCAATACGCAACAATAGGTACTTGTTCTTAATGGTAACTTTGTTCAACTAGTGGTAATCAATGTACATCCGCATAGTCCCATCCTTCTTCTTCACGAACAACACCGGTGCACCCCAAGACGACACACTCGGTCTGACGAACCCCTTTACTAGCAACTCCTCAAGATGTTCCTTTAACTCCTTCATATCTTTTGGATCTATGCGGTACAGTGGAAAAGAGATAGGCAGGTACATGGAGCCAAATCAATATAGAAATCGATATCACGATTTGGTGGCATGCTTGGGAGATTAGAAGGAAATACATCAGAGAACTCCCGCACCACGAGCACTGAATCAATTGTCGGAGTCTCTGCAGCGGTATCCTGAACATAAGCTAGATAAGCCAAACAACCCTTCTCGACCATGTGTTGAGCCTTCGGGAAAGAGATAACCTGACTAGATGCACTGACAGATGAACCCTTCCACTCCAATCTAGACAACTCTGGTATCACCAAGGTAATAGTCGTGGAATGGCAATCAAGGATGGCATGATATGGAAAGAACCAGTCCATACCCAGGATGACCTCAAAGTCATTCATATCGAGCAACAGAAGATCCTCTCTAGTCTCATAACCACATAAAGTCACAATACAGGACCGGTAAATCCGTTCCAGAACAACAGAATCGCCCAATGGTGTGGATATATATAAAGGATTACCTAAGGACTCGCGAGGAATACCTAGAAAATGAGTAAATAGAGATGAAACATAAGAATACGTAGATCTTGGATCAAATAGTATCGTACCATCCTTACCGCATACATAAATAATACCTTTGATCACGACATTTGAGGCTACTACATCTGCCTATTTGGAAAGGCATAGAACCTAGTTAGAGCTCCATCTGACTAGCCTCCACCTCTAGAACGACCCCTACCCACTTACCCTCCGCCCCTGGGTGGCCGGACGACTGGTGCGGCAGCTGGGGTGGTAATCATGGGCCAATAGTCTTGCTGCTCAGCCTTGCCTTGAAGTCTAGGACAAAACCTCTTCACATGGCCAAGATCTCTGCACTCGAAATAACCCCTCAGAACGGTGGACTGCTGACTTGAAGTCTGACCCTGATGGTCTGAATACCTACTAGAGGAACCCTAAATAGATGGCGGGCGGTAAGTACTCTCTGGAATAGCACTGAAATAATGTCATGCTGGAGCACCCCGAGCAGGCGGTGGTGCTGACTGCATGGGCCCTCATGAACTGACTTCTGCCCCCAGGTGGGGCTCCACTGAATCCTCCAAGCTGCCGGGGCTGCTTGTCCCTCGGCGCAAACTCTCCACTACGGTTGCGAATATGTTCGATCCTCCGAGCTATATCCACAACCTTAAGAAAAGAAGTCCCTATCTCTGCCTTACAGGCCATAGGTACCTGAATCTCAGGGTGCAGACCTGCAATGAACCTCCGTACCCTATCTACATCCGTGGGGAGTATAATAGATGTATGGCGAGACAAGTCAATGAATCTCGCCTCATAGTCGTTGACAGACATGTGACACTGATGAAGTTTCTCAAATTGACCCCGAAGCTCCTCCCTCTTAAAAGGTGGTATATATTTCTCCAAGAACAAATGTGTCAACTGATCCCAAGTCAAGGGAGGTGAACCTGCTGGCCTGCTAAGAATATAAGCCTGCCACCGTCTACGGGCCTTGCCTTCAAGCTGAAAAGTAGCAAAGTCCACACCGTTGGACTCTAATATCCCCATGTTCCAGAGCCTATCCTTGCACCGATCAATGAAATCCTAGGGGTCCTCTGACCGCTCACCCCCAAAGATAGGGGGCGTAGCCTAGTGCATCTGTCCAGCCGCTTCTACTGATCATCGGTCACGACTGGTACAACCTCTGGCATAGCCGCTACAACAGGCTGGGCACTGCCCGCATATAATGTACCTGAGTCTGATAAATGATAGCGGCGTGTACTGGAGCCTGAGCAGTAGGGTTTGTGCCCCCCTCCTGCCTGAGATGTAGTGGGGTCATGTCACGACCCAAATCGATGGGCCGCGACGGGCACCCGGTACCTTACTCAACCGAGTACCAACATAACGTATCTTTTCGTATCATACTATCATAGATAACTGAGCCGGAGAGGCTACCGTGAGATAAGTAGAATACAACAGGTAATACCAACTTATACATAAGACATACGGGCCTATAAGACCAAAATAACCACTCGTACGCTGCAAATAAGCCGACAATTCCATAAAATCTTTTACATACATGACATCTGTCTACAAGCCTCTAAGAATACATAATTGTCATAAAGGTCGGGACAGAGCCCCGCCATACCAAACAATACATGTCCAAATCATACTGACCAAACAAGCAACTCCGGAGCAAATGGAGCGCACCGACACCTTCCGCTGGGCTAATAGCCTACTTTGAGGACTCTTGACCTATCTATCGGGACCTGCGGGCATGAAACACAATGTCCCCCGGCAAAGGGACATCAGTACAAAAAATGTACCGAGTATGTAAGGAATGAAAACTAGTAACAATAGACATGAGAGAAACATGGAGTAAAAGACTCGACATGTATGTCTGAATAACTCTGTAAATCATTAATATTTACTATGTCATGCATCTGCGTATATATGTCATACCATGCATAGGTATATATGTACATAACATCATCAAGCCTCTGAGGGCATCCCATCATATCATTTCGGCCACTGTGGGCAAATCATCAACGTATACCAGGTGATCAGGTGGTGGTATGTATATAATGCCGTAACCTTTTTCCATATCCCATGTACATATATATACATATATACATATATATAACACCATCTGGTCATGGGTCAATGTACATGTATAAATGAATGCAACGCATGATAAGTACGTCAATAAAATCTTTCGGAATATCATAAGACCATTATGCCTTTGATTAATATCGTGAAATAAACTTTATCAACTTATGTATTTTCTGAGACCCATGAACAGATGATAGAATAATAAGACACATGGAGAATCAAGAATATAAACACCCCTAATATTTCTACGAGTAGAATCGATTATGAAAGTTGCGTATTTTGTTCGTTTCTTTTGTATCATTTGGATCATGCCAAAAAGAAAGAAGGGATAGACTTAACATACCTGAGCCGATTCTCTTGACAATCCCTTTAAAAAATGTCTTGTGCGAAAACACGTGACGGTGAATTGAAGTAGGGAAAAATCCGTATGATATTCTTGAGAAAGATTGCACCGTACTTCCTTAGAATTGCAAAATCCTGTTGATATCTTGCCAAGAAGTCTCGTATGAATTGAAGTAACTTATGTTACTATCGCATACGTAATCTCGTATGGATTTGTGTTGTAACTTCATCCGCACTTTGTCATAATCTTCATCCGCATTGTTGTAGCTTCATCCGCATTTTGTTGTAATCTTGTATGGATTCTTTTGGTGGTTTTCCCATCCGTTACTTAGCAAATATAAGTGCGATGTAGGAAGATTTCTTTATCAAAGTGGTGGGACCCACTTTTTATGGATTCTTGCCAACGAATTCCCTAAATTTTGCCACCTAGCCTCATAACTTACTTAGTCACATTAGGCTTGATTAAGCCTTCATGCTTGCTGCCACGTTGAGGGGGGGTCCCCCTTAAGCAATACAACAAAATTCAATTTACAAGGTAATCTCCCACTAGTGTGGATTATCTCAAATTACTTATACTACTCACTTTTAACATACCTTATACACCTTATTATCATGGTCATGTGGTACCTTGTACGCCACTAGTCCATAAATACGGGGTAATGTAGCTTGGACCGTATTTTATCTCAAAATATCAAACTTTGACGAATTTCATTTTCTTTGATTTGCTTACCCTCTCACCTTCACGAATTTACTTATTACTTGTTTGAAATAGCATAATACTTATAATCTCAAAATAATCTTGTTCCCGAGCTTACGTCGATTAACTTACGATGAAAATTTAACGTACGAAAATGCGAGATGTAACATCTCATTTCCGAGCTTATATCAATTTACTTGTGGCGTACTTTCACGTACGAAAACATGGGGTGTAACATCATTCCCTCCTTTGGAACATTCGTCCTCAAATGTTGACTGATGCACTTATCATTTCCATAACCTATGTCTTCTGAATGCTTTAGTACTCTCCTTGCCATCTAGGCAACTGTTCTTGTGAATAAATCTAAAAGCCAGGACATTCCTCCTCTTTAGGCCTCTTTCTCAGACCACGACTTGTGGTCGGAATCTTTCCAATCTCGTAACTGTTGCTACCTCCTATCATGCAGCTTTTACGACTTTGACTTTGTATGTCCACCTATGCGACTCTTCTCTCCTCTTTCCTCCAGCTTTTAGCCAATATCTAGGCCTCACTTTGTGAACATATACAGAAATATGACAAGTTGTCCCTCTGGGTGTCATTAGCTTTACTACATCTAAGTAGGCCATATTATGCCATAACACTTACTTCGATTTATCGTTACTGAGGTCTGCTACCAAACTCCAGGTTACTCTCGTTGCTCATCTTATATGCATAAAGCTAAGTCTTTTAACACTTCTTCATTATTGTTTATCTTAAGACTGATGGCCTAATCTCATCTCATACTTTATAACTTTTATCCATCCATTGTTGATTCACCTTAATATTGATCTACAATCTTCCACTGATAACTTGAACCCTCTTGCGTAATCACCAGGGCTCACGTTGCATCTAAGTAGCCCATACTATACCATAAGTCTTACTTCGATTTATCGTTACTGAGGTCTGCTACCAAACTCCAGGTTACACTCGTTGCTCATCTTATATGCATAAATCTAAGTCTTTTAACGCTTCTTCATTATCGTTCATCTTAAGACTGATGGCCTAATCTCATCTCATACTTTGTAACTTTTATCCATCCATTGTTTATTCACCTCAATATTGATCTACAATCTATCACTGATAACTTGAACCCTCTTGCATAATCACCAGGGCTCACGTTGCATCGAGGAACATTTGAAGTGATTTTCCTGATCCACCTGGGGGCGATACCATACTTCCACAACCTTATTTTATAGCATCCCAATGTGATTCATCTTATGGAGGGGGTGTATTCTAATCCCGTGCCGTCCATGAAATCCTTTTTTTTCAAAAACAAAAATATTACTCAATCGAAGGTCCAAACGTCATCCTTTATCTATCATAATTACACCCTTATTCTACTATAAGGGCAGCATTCTATCTCTTCTAAATGTTACTAGCCTTAGACTCCTTTGAGTTCATTCAGGCTATACTGAGCTTTCTATAACTTAGACAAACCATCAGCTCTTTTGTTTTCATGGGCTTAATCCCGAGGACTTATCCATTCTCGTGACGTTCTCACTCGCCCTTTCTTATCCTTACTCCTATCTCCCTAAAACCTTGTCGCTTTACCATACTTTAGCTTGAGACCTACACATATCTATTTATATTATTCACAACCTTCCTTCAACTCCAGGTTACTTTCGTTGCTTATCCCATATGTATAAATCTAAGTCCTTTAATGCTTCCTCATTACTATTCATCTTAAGAATGACAGCCTAATCTCATCTCATACTTTGTGACTTTTGTCCATTCACTGTTGATTCACCTCAATATTGATCTACAATCTACCACTGATAACTTGAAACCTCTTACTTAATCACTAGGGCTCACGTTGCATCGTGGAACATTTAAAGTGGTTTTCCTTATCCACCTGGGGGCGATACGATACTATACTTCCATAATCATATTTTATAGCATCCCAATATGAATTACCTTACGTGGGTATTTTAATCCTGTACAATTCATGAAATCATTACTCAATCGAAGGCCTAAATGTCACCCTTCATTTATCACAATTACACCTTCATTTTACTTCCAGGGCAACATTCCATCTCCTCTAAATGCTACTAGTCTTAGACTTCTTTGAGTTCATTCAGGCTATACTAAGCTTTCTATAACTTAGAGAAATCATCAACTCTCTTGTTTTCATGGGCTAAATCCTGAGGACTTATCCATTCTCATCACCTTCTCACTCGCCCTTTCTTATCCTTACTCCTGCATTCCTAAAACCTTGTCGCTTTACCATACTTTAGCTTGCGACCTACACATATCTATTTATACTACTCACAACCTTACTTTAACTTGCTTGCATCATAGGTTTCCTTATGTCATCCTGGAACATCAAGCGAGACATCACATCATCTCTAACTCTTCTTTACTCTCTTAATTAGACTTCTCGATACCTAGAAACCATAGGATGGAAAATATGCCGCTGATGACGTTGTTATCATTCCTGGTTACTGAATCCCAGCACTTCTAGCCTTCTATCCGAAATATGGACTATACATAACCTTTTGCATATGAGTATCTCGTACGTTGTTCACCTTTACCTTACTTACCTTAAAATCTCGCATCACATCTTCTATATCTTCCATGACCTTCCTTCCACATAGGTATCATTCACATCCACAATTTGAAGCTCTATGTTCAGTGGGAGCTTCGTACTAACTTTTTATGAGGCTGGTATTCTTCTAACTGGCTTTATCGTAGAGCTGTTACAGAATATGGTTGTTGTACTCTTGTACTTCTGATACTAAGAGTGATTCTGCAATGTTTTCAATCATAATCTCTATAATATTCTAGGTCCAATAATCAGACTCCTGATTTACTTAGTTGATGTAACTCTTTATTTTCCTCTTCCCTTTGACAACCTTTCTGTAGGCTTAAGCTATCTTCCGATCTGCAACTCATGGTATGAGTTATTACTTTAGCCTTTCATAGACGCTATGGAATATCTGTGATACCATCACCTAACAATTCAGTCCTTTGTCTATGACCTGGACTCAATTCCTTCTTTTAACTTATACCAGAAGTCTTCTACAGCTGTATGATTGTCAACATACATGCTGCATGGATAATACTCCGAAATCTTGAGTGCGTTCATACCGTAACTAACTCTGGATCATTAATCAAATAATTCTTTTCATTTCTTCTCAGCTTTGTTTAAACATAAGCTATTACTTTTCCTGGTCTTTGTGCCCCCTTGTTGCGTGCATACTTAGCTTATCTTAGTTCCCATGCATGTCAGAATTTTGTGCAATTCATATAGTCTCGAATATTACTTTTGGTTTCATTTCCCGCTCATTATCCACGCTAGGTGCCACTTCCTTATGGAGTGCATACAATATTGTTGTGAGACTGTTGTTACAAGACCATTTCCTCTTTTGGTCATTGTGCTTAGTTTGAAGCCTTCTTCCGTATTTCCTCAGCTAGTCTTTCATTGTAGTACTTAGGGAGGACCCTCTGACTCTTGTAAAGCTGCAAGCTTATTACATCGTATTCCCGATAGAAATATTTATGTCCTTCCTCGCCTATAATTATCCGTAGTTACTTACCTTCATGCCCTTGTTCTTGTAGGGTTGCTCCTGAATTGATATTTTGACTGTCTTTCCGGTGGCATTCTTTTCCATTTACGTAACACTTATACGGCACCTTTAACTATCCCAACTCCTATCTGAATATTTCTCAAGAATTATGATGTTATATCTGCGAGACTGAATTCCCATGTTGGGGTTTACTATGTTTATTTTGCATGATCTGTTGATTTGTCTGTAT
Organism: Nicotiana otophora; assembly: GCA_000715115.1. Classification (NCBI taxonomy): domain Eukaryota; kingdom Viridiplantae; phylum Streptophyta; class Magnoliopsida; order Solanales; family Solanaceae; genus Nicotiana; species Nicotiana otophora. The sequence continues at coordinate 11,522 of AWOL01S0006660.1, read as the reverse complement.
CTTCTTGTCTAGCTGTAACTAGGCTCTTCCTGAATCAACTACTAACTACTCGTTGGCCCATTCTCATATTAATATTTCGCGTAATCTTTCTTGGGTTATTTCCTTTGTCTTAACTTACGTATCGCACTGGCTCCTTATTTATCAATAACATCTCGGACAGGAACCCTTACTTCCTCTCCTTATAATCGTGTATTCATAATGTTCTGGAATCGTAACATATCTGTAGGATTTGAATAAGTGCAATCTCATCCCTTTCTTAATTTTATCACATTCTTCCTTTACCATTCCATAGTTACTAAAACCACTTAATTCTAACTTAATGCCACATCACTCCATATTCCTCCCTTTAGGGGAGTACTAAGATTTAGTGCTACGACGATCTTACCTATAGATGTTTTACCTCTTCATCTTTGGCGTCTTTTCACATCATCGATGACCCTTACTCGCCTTGCGGTAATCCTTCTGTACCAAGAATAACCAAATTCCTTACTCACAAGGGTGACACTTAGTGTAACTGGCACACATAGTCCCTTAAGATTAACTTTGCTCACATTGCTTGCTTTTGGGAAACATCTTCCTGAATGACCTATAAAGGTTATTCTTATGTCGTCCATTCTATTATCGCTGGAACTCAACTTGAAATTCTCATGATACCGACTATTATCAAATCACTCAGTCCTTAATTCATGTTTAGTTTATTTTGTTCACCAGCCCATACTGATTTCTATTACTCTGGGTCTAACTTTTCCTTCTGGTAGTCACGCTAGAGTCACGAACTTATTTCTCGAAATGAGGATATGACTTTATGGCCTATACTCTTTTGTTGTCTCAAGGCCTGTCACCTCTCGTCTTGACTATAGACTCTATAATACTGTCATCTTTTTGATCTACCATTGTCATACATGTATCACATCTTACTCATAATGCTTCATTAACTCTCTTCTTGTTTCCCGCTAACATTTATGTCTATCACTTTATTCTAAAAACACGAACAAGACATTCTTTTTCTTTTAGCTCCCCTTTACTCTATCCAGTGGCTCTTTGGGTTGCTTAATGTTCTTGATCTACTTGGGACGAGAGTCACACTAAGATAATATTTATCCCTTCCAGGCTTCCAGTGCCTATCTTTGTACTATCATATCTAGTTGTACTATTTTAGAGTGCACCATCTGGGCATCTCACAAAGAGATCTATTAGCACATTTGCAATATCTTTCGGAAATATCAGCTAACGCTAACAATCCATCCACCATTTTGGGTTACCTTTACCCCAACTAGATCTTGATATCCTGCCTTCTCCTATACTACTCAAAAGGCTTATATTCCTGTGCGATAATCTTCATTAGCTGGGTAGCTCGTACCCTTTTTCATCTTGCTTCTTTTACTTGCTGAAACTTGTATCTACCTTCCGATTCTATTATTCCTTTTTACCGTAAGAGTGGATAGACATTCTTGCCTTAGGGATCCTTATCAAAAAGTTTACACATCTTAGTACACACATTATCTGTTGAACACCTCATATTTATCCATCATAAGCATGATGCAAAAATTGAGTTCCTATGACTCAACTCTTCCATAGCCACATTCAATCTCTTACTAACCATCTTTCTAGATGTAGGCATCGTCGTATTTTGAATAAGATAGAGTTTAGGAAATTGAGTTCTTACAACTGAGCTCTACCACACGATCTAAAGTTAGAAGAAAGAGTGGTTGTCCTAAATGCCCTGTAGCCTCCTGCTTATAAGTGTGGTGCACAACACACCCATAAACAAGACTTTACTAGACACGACTTATAGACTCTCTAGGACATAACTGCTCTGATACCACTTTTGTCACGACCCAAACCGATGGGCCGCGACGGGCACCCGGTACCTTACTCAACCGAGTACCAACATAACGTATCTTTTCGTATCATACTATCATAGATAACTGAGCCGGAGAGGCTACCGTGAGATAAGTAGAATACAACAGGTAATACCAACTTATACATAAGACATACGGGCCTATAAGACCAAAATAACCACTCGTACGCTAAAAATAGGCCGACAATTCCAAACAATCTTTTACATACATGACATCTGTCTACAAGCCTCTAAGAATACATAATTGTCATAAAGGTCGGGACAGAGCCCCGCCATACCAAACAATACATGTCCAAATCATACTGACCAAACAAGCAACTCCGGAGCAAATGGAGCGCACTAACACCTTTCGCTGGGCTGATAGCCTACTTTGAGGATTCTTGACCTGTTTATCGGGACCTGTGGGCATGAAACACAACGTCCCCCAGCAAAGGGACATCATTACAAATAATGTACCGAGTATGTAAGGAATGAAAATTAGTAATAATAGACATGCGAGAAACATGGAGTAAAAGACTCGACATGTATGTCTGAATAACTTTGTGAATCATTAATATTTACAATGTTATGTATCTGCGTATATATGTCATACCATGCATAGGTATATGCGTACATAACATCATCAAGCCTCTGAGGGCATCCCATCATATCATTTCGGCCACAGTGGGAAAATCATCAACGTATACCAGTTGATCAGGTGGTGGTGCATATATAACGCCGTAACCCTTTCCCATATCCCATATACATATATACGTATATATAATTCCATCCGGTCATGGGTCAATGTACATGTATTAATGAATGCAATGCATGATAAGTACGTCAATAAAATCTTTCGGAATGTCATAAGACCATTATGCCTTTGATTAATATCGTGAAATAAACTTTATCAACTTATGTATTTTCTGAGATCCATGAACAGATGATAGAATAATAATACACATGGAGAATCAAGAATATAAACACCCCTAGTATTTCTATGAGTAGAATCATTTATGAAAGTTGCGTATTTTGCTCGTTTCTTTTGTATCATTTGAATCATGCCAAAAATAAAGAAGGGATAGACTTAACATACTTGAGCTGATTCTCTTGACAATCCCTTTAAAACACGTCTTGTGCGAAAACAAGTGACGGTGAATTGAAGTAGGGAAAAATCCGTATGATATTTTTGAGAAAGATTGCACCGTACTCCCTTAGAATCGCAAAATCCCGTTGATATCATGCCAAGACGTCTCGTATGAATTGAAGTAACTTACATTACTATCGCATACGTAATCTCGTATGATTTGTGTTGTAGATTCATCCGCACTTTGTCATAATCTTCATCCGCATTGTTGTAGCTTCATCCGCATTTTGTTGTAATCTTGTATGGATTCTTTTGGTGGTTTTCCCATCCGTTACTTAGCAAATATAAGTGCGCTGTAGGAAGATTTCTTTATCAAAGTGGTGGGACCCACTTTTTATGGATTCTTGCCAACGAATTCCCTAAATTTTGCCACCTAGCCTCATAACTTACTTAGTCACATTAGGCTCGATTAAGTCTTCATGCTTGCTGCTACGTTGAGGGGGTGTCCCCCTTAAGCAATACAACAAAATTCAATTTACAAGGTAATCTCCCACTAGTGTGGATTATCTCAAATTACTTAAAATACTACTCACTTTTAACATACCTTATACACCTTATTATCATTGTCATGTGGTACCTTGTACGACACTAGTCCATAAATACGGGGTAATATAGCTTGGACCGTATTTTATCTCAAAATATCAAACTTTGACGAATTTCATTTTCTTTGATTTGCTTACCCTCTCACCTTCACGAATTTGCTTATTACTTGTTTGAAATAGCATAATACTTATAATCTCAAAATAATCTTGTTCCCGAGCTTACATCGATTAACTTGCGATGAAAATTTAACGTACGAAAATGCGGGATGTAACATCTCATTTCCGAGCTTATATCAATTTACTTATGGCGTACTTTCACATACGAAAACATGGGGTGTAACAGGTCAACTAGAAATAAACTAGCATGTGTCATAGAGTCCATGAACCACACCATACGACCCATGACCTCTTGGAATGCCGACGCAGTCATGAAATTGGATGGGGCTTTCACGGCTACAGGCACCTCATCCTGCTCCTCAAAAATTGGATCTTCCACTGGATCCACTGGTGGTGCAACAGGAGCAACCCTAGGGCGCCCTCGTCCTCTGACAGGAGCTGAAGCCCTTCCCCAGTGTCTGCCTCGGCCTCTAGTAACAGGGCGAGAACCCCTCGACTGCCTGGTACATCCTCTGTGCGTGTTGTCACCATCTATGAGAGATCAATAGAAAGAAACTTAGTATAATATCAATTGCACGATAGGAGAGGAATAAAGAGAAGTTTCCTAGCACCCTATAGTCTCTTGAAGATAAGCACAGATGTCTCTGCACCGAGCCGCAAGACTCTACTAGGTCTACTCATGACTCGTGAGAAATATGTGAACCTAAAGCTCTGATACCAAGATGTCACGACCCATTCCGTACTAGTTCGAGACTGCACCTAACGCTGCCGTTAGGCAAGCCCATGAGCGAAACTACTATTTATTTATCCCTTTTAACATATTTTTAATTACACTAAATTTCATACAGCTGTGATAAGTCTTTTAAACAAATTATCAACATAATAAGTACATAGTCTGCGGTGATAAAGATGACAAGTACGGCAGTATATAAGTGCTACAAATCCCCAAAACCCGACGTCACAAGTACATGAGCAATCTAGTGAATATACAAAACTACTAAAGCTACTGTCCGAAAGTAATAGACAGGAATAGTAAATAAGATGGAAGGAGACTCCGGTGCTGCGGATCGGAGCAAGGCAAGCTGCTCACCCCTAAGTCTCTGTAATGACTGTCTATGCGCATGTGTGACTGTTGGTGGAATCTGTCTCAGTACATGCACATCAGTGAAGAAGTGTAGCGTGAGTACGAAGAACAATAGGTACCCAGAAAGTATCTAGTCTAACCTCGAAGAAGTAGTGACGAGAGGTCGACTTGACACTTAATAGAGGTCAATAATAATGAAAGTGCATAAAGTAGACATGGTGAACATACAACAGTTATCGATGAGACAAATATAAGCAACTACAATAAATACAATAGGAATCTATAACACATCACCAACATCTCATAACTGGCCGTGAAGACCCTAACTCAGTTATATCCAAACTGGAACCCGTTTCGATTATTTAGCACGAACTTGCCGAGGCGAACAACCCGATCCCATAAGAATAGTGGTACGTAGTACTGCCGAGGAGAGTGATCCGGCCCCATAAGAATAGTGTTACCATCATACTGCTGAGGCGAACAACCCGATTCCATAAGAGTGGTATTAACATACTGCCGAGGCGAATGACCCGATCCCATAAGAGTGGTGTTACCATACTACCGAGGCGAACGACCTGATCCCATAAGAGTAGTGTTACCATACTATCGAGCCAAACGGCCCGATACCATTAGAGTAGAAAAGTTTACCTCTCTCGCGGAAGTACTTGCGACGCGAGAGGACATGGATTTGTTTTATAGTTTTTAAGTATTCCTCAATTTTCCAAAATAAGAAGGCTAAGTCGCTAATTACAACTTTAAAATCCCTAGTCTTAGCTCTATTCAAGACAATTAATACGCATGATAAACACAACAGTACAATTAAAGGCATGATATGGATCTAAGTCTACCTGGACATCTCATGGAATATAGCTATGCACGGACTCTCGTCACCTAGTGCGTACGTAGCTCCCAACACAAGTAATACACAAAAAGATACACCTAAAGGGATGAGTTCCCTCTTACAAGGTTAGGCAAGAGACTTACCTCGTTTTCAAGCTCACTTCCGGTCCACTAATCCGCTTTAAAAGCCCCAAATCGATGCCGAATAATCAGAAACTAGTCAAATATTGTATAATTTAATCAATATATGCTCAAAAGTTCATAATTTAGCTATTAGAGTAATTACCCAACCCAAATTGGATGATTCTAAAAATTCGCCCCCAGGCCCACGTGCCCGAATTCCGAAAATGTTTGAAGATAAATATTACCCATAGGCTCACGAACTCAAATATATAATTTTTACTTAATTCCATAACTAATTTCGTTGTCAAATCTCATTTTTACCAAAACCCTAGGTTTTTCACAACTCCCATTAATTTCACCATTTTCCCATGTTAAATCAACCTATGATTCACATATTTAGCTAAGAAATTAATAGGGATCACTTACCTCTTGATGTTGATGAAATCCCTCCACAAAATGCTCTCAATATCTCCTAAGACCAAGTGGGAAATGAGGGAAATAAAGCTAAGTCACGTAATAAAAGCTCTTGCACTAGACGCATCTGTCGCATTATTCGCAAATGCGATAAAACCATCGCAAATGTGAAGGCTGGTCATCCCTGCTATCAAATCAACTCGGAATGATGCCAAATTTTGCGTACAAGTAATAAATGATCATACGGAACTACTCCCATGCTCCGAATCCCAAACGGACCTCGATAACACCAACGTCTACTCCAAAACAAACTTAAAGAACTTGGAAAACCTTCAATGTGCCAACTTTTAATCTTAAGCATCGAAACTCTCCTGGGTCATCCGAAACCCGATCCGAACATACGCCCAAGTCAAAAATCATCATACGAACCTATTGGGACCGTCAAATCCCTGTTCCGAGGTCGTTTACTCAAACTGTTGACTCAAGTCAAACTTGACCATTATAGAACTCTTCCAAATCTGAACCAACTATCATCGCATGCAATAAAATAGTAAAAGCACATACAGGGAATCTTAGTTAGGGGAATGGGGATCTAGAAAGCAAAACGATAGGGTATATTCATTACACTCACTAACTCTGGGAATTCCGCTTCTGCAGAACATTAAGCGCATATGAGTATCCGCTTCTGCGAAGAATGACCACACTTGTGGTACCTAGCCTACAGTCCCATATCTGCTTTTGCGGATGAAATTTGCTTATGCGGTTGCACATCTGTGCACAATTGTCCGCACCTGCGGACCCAACTCACCCATCCCCGTTCGTATCTACGGCCAATGGGCCATTTTTGCAGTGCCGCACCTGCGGGCGTACCCTCGCATGTGCAATTGCACTAGAACTCAGCAGGCATCCAAAAATCTCCTAAGTCTCAAAATGAATCCGATTCAACCCGAATCACACTTGGGGCACCCGGGACCCCATCTGAACATACCATAAAGTCCCAAAATGCACCACGAACCTACTCGAGGACTTAAATCGTATCAAACAACGTCAAATCTATGAATGTACCCCAATTAAAGCCTATTGAAATAATGAACATTCAACTTCCAAAACTAATGTCGAATCATATCGAACTAGCTTCGAATGAGCTCAATGTCACGACCCGAATTCTATTAGAGGTCGTGATGGCATCTAACACCGCTGTTAGGCCAGCCAACAATAATTAATTAAATAATTACTCATTTTAGTATTTTTGAAATCATCATTTCCTTCAATTAAATAGTAAGAGATAGACTTTACAAAGTAAATGATAGTATTTTCACAACTATAATACTGAACATCCCATAATCACCCCAAAACCCGGTGTCACAAGTACATGAGCATCAACTAGGAAATATATTAGAAATACAACATATGTCTGGAAGTACAATTAGAGAGGAGAAATATATAAGTAACTCTGAAGGAGACTCTGTTGGCTGCGGATCGTAACAAGGGATGCAGCTCGCCTAAGTCCCCGCAATAACCATGCCTCTGCGCTCATAAGGCCACTAGACGTATATGCACCTACACAAAAAATGTGCAGCAAGTCTAGTATGAGTATGTAAATCAACGCGTACCAAGTAAGTATCCTGTCTAACCTCGAAGAACTAGTGACGAGGGGTCGACTCCGACACTTACTATGGGCTAACAATACAATATTGATATTATACTTAAGCATGGATTGTATGAAACAACTGTAAACGCAATAACAAAAAGTGAGTGGACAATTCTTTTATTAATAGAAAAGTTTCCTAATTTATTCTCGTCATCTAACATTTTGTATCTCAGGCCAATGAAGCAATATCAATTATTATTAATTCCAAATATTTATCATGCGCAAATCATGCCGAGGTCGTACGGCCCGATCCAACATAATTATTTAAAATGTGCACTGCCGACAGTTGAACGCCGTGAACCATAGATGCATCGATCTGCTACCGAGGCCTTCGACCCGCTCCACAAAAGAGTAAATACATTAATAACAACCAATTCGAGATTTATTAAGGGGCAATTATACAGGGGAATACCAAATTCTCATTAACGATCAAGAAAATGAAGTATAACCTTTTACAATTCCTTTATCAAGTTTCAATATGATTTAAGCAATTAAATTAACAAGTAGGGCGCAAACATCGCACATATAACATGATTTGGGTCCTAGACTAGCATAATAGTAGCTATACACGGACTCTCATCACCTCGTGCATACGTAGCCCCCACAAATAGAAGCACATATTAAATCAATTTACCTATGGGGTTAATTCCCTCTTACAAGGTTAGAAAAGAGACTTACCTCGCCTCAAAGCCTATTTTCCGGTCCAAGATTATGCTCAAACCCTCAATTTGGTGCCGAACAATCCAAAACTAATCAAATACTATATAAACTAATCAATATATGTTCAAAAGTTCATATTATAATTATTAAAGTGATTACCCAACCCTGAATGTAAGATTCCTAAAATTTATCCCCGGGCACACGTTCCCGGGTTTCAAAAATATTTGAAGAAAGTTGTTACTTAAAACCTCACGAACTCAAATATATGATTTTTACTACATTCCATAACCAATTTCGTGGTCAAATCCCATTTTTATCCAAAACCTAAGTTTTCATCTAAACCCTTGATTTTACCGAATTTTTACATGTTAGTCTACCCATAATCTATGTATTTAACTCATGTTGTGTAGAAATTACTTATCTCAAAGTGCTAGGTGAAAACCCCCTTCCAAGAGCTCCAAAAATCGCCCAAGAGATGAAAGAAATGAGCTAAATGGCCTAAGTCCCGCATTTAATAAAGCTGTGCACAGGTCTCTACATCTGGTTCGCAAATGCGAATTGGGCTCCCACTGCAAAGGTCGCAAATGCGACTGATTTCTCGTAAATGCGAGCTATGCCCAGATCAGGCTTCTTCACAAATGCGAAGCCTTTCTCGCAAATGCGAAGAAGTTCTCGCATTTCGAGACCTGCAACAGCTGCCAAGAAACACCAGAAAAACTGAAGTGTTTCTCATCGTCCCGAACGTCCGAAACTCACCCGAGCCCTCGCGGTTCCACACCAAATACACACACAAGTGTAATAACATCATACGAACTCGCTCGAGCGATCGAAACACTACAATAACATCAAAAGCCACGAATCGGACGCCAAAGTGCATGGATTAACTCATGAACTCTAAAACTTCTAAAAATACTCCCGCGCGTCCAATTCCTATCAAAGCAACTCGGAATGACGCCAAATTTTGTGTGCAAGGCTTAAATGACATTACTGACCTACTCCAACTTCTAGAACCGGAATCCGAACCCGATATCAATAAGTCCACCATCGGTCAAACTTTCCAAAAACTTCAAATTTTCATGTATCGCCAAATGACCCCGAAACGACCTACGGACCTCCAAATCCACTTCCGGACGCGCCCCTAAGTCTAGAATCACCATACGGAGCTATTCCCAGGCTCGGAATCCCAAACAGACATCGATAACAATGAAATGCACTTCAACCCAAATTTATGAAATCCTTCCAAAATGCCAACTTTCCACAATAGGCGCCAAAACGCTCCCAGGTCATTCAAAACCCGATCCGGACATACGCCCAAGTCCAAAATCATCATACGAATCTTTTGGAACGTTAAAATCCAATATCGAGGTTGTTTACTCGAAATCACACCCCTTAGTAAATTCTTCCAACTTAGAGCTTCCGAAATGAGAATTTTGTTTCTAAATCAACTCCGGACTTCCCGATATTCAATTCCGACCACACTTACAAGTCATAATACCTGAAGTGAATCTACTCATGGCCTCAAACTGCCGAACGATGCGCTAGGGCTCAAAACGACCATTCGATTCGTTACATTCTCTCCCACTTAAATATACGCTCGTCCTCGAACGTGCTAAGAACTGTTCTAGAGTTGTCTGAAATCACCGTTTAACACCTTGTGAACCTACCCGTGCCACCACAACTCAGCTGAGCATATTACCTTGAGCCAATCTAATGATCTTCCCCTTTATTTAGTCAAGTAAGCCTTAGAGTAAAATTCCAACATCCAGAATTCTCTACCAGGCCTGTTTCCAACATACGAGTACCGTATCAATCACTACACACTGCACCAAACACGATTGTATACCCTTACTGAATTCTTACCATGCACCGCGTAACTCATTTGCCCAAGGCAATCTTTCCAAAGCATAACAGCTAAAATTTCCACTGACCCGAAGCCCGTAGTGTGCCTCATAACATATATAAGCCTTGTTCCAACTTTCGCACTACTGCCACGACAAAGAAGATGTGTAAAACTCATAACCACCTGCCGAATCACAATTTATGGAGTCTCTCCTCCCTACAAGAACCATTACCTCATTCTGGACTGAATAACAATATTTACTCTTTAATATGCCTTATATAAATGTGATCGCACTGATCCTAGGTCCAATAATCGCGTTTCACCCAGTACAAGCTGCTCAGGCAATAACCACCCAGCTCAGATACTGCAAAAGCCTCATATGATGCCACATTGTGCTAACAAGCTACAAACTCGAATGTGATACATAAGGAAAACGACTTATGGAATGAACTACTCAACCCACGTAACTAATTTAATAACCGAAAAGATGTTATGAACCTTCCTAAAAAATAAGACACAAAACACACAAGAATAGCTATGGGAAACTGTACTCAACGTCACACTGTTGCGGCGTGCAACCCTGTCACGCCCCAAACCCGGGGAGCGCGACCGGCGCTCAACCAAGAGAACCCGGCCACGCAAGCCTATTAGATTTCCTTCTACCCAAACTCATCCATGAATAAAGAGGAGATGTACTCCATTAATCATTCACTGAAAAGATTTTATTAACAACTTCCTTTTTCATTCTCCTTAGCAGATGCATTCTTAAATTCCAAAATATTACGAGTTTATAGAATTAATGAAAAATATGATTTTCAAATACCAACATTTCTAGTTTAATTCCCAACTTCATCCATAACCCACAACCTGTCTACGGAGCCTCTAAATACAATAGAAGAGTAATATGAAAATACTGGCAACAAGGCCCCGACTATACCTTCAAACACAGTACATGAGAAACAAAAGATACATGACTCCGAAATGAAGTGGGGCTCACTAAATCAGATGAAAAGAGTGCACTGCTATCACTGATCAATGCCGCTTGCTGTAGAACCACCTGCATCCATTAAAGATGCAGCGCCCCCGGCAAAAGGGACGTTAGTACTGTCGAATAGCACTAGTATGCATAGTTAAAAGTCCTCTTTCAAAATAAAATGCCCATATAAGAAAAGGCAGCACATAAAAACTACAAATCATAATTAACAATATCCAAATGTTCAGTTAAAACATAATACTTTTCAAAATACGAACTTCATATACAATT